>APFE030519767.1:15890-72124 GCA_000404065.3 Pinus taeda
ATATGTCCCATTTTAGGAATTAAAAGGTTCAATTCTGCAAGAGAATTTGTAGGAAGGAACGATAATGAGCATTGTGGTAATCTATCCAACCAAGAGAAAATTATTCTTTCAAGGGATACATGCATGACCTAGGTTTATTAGGGGATTTTTCCACTTTCAATTTTATGTCCACCTTCATTTTGGGGGCCCTACCTCCATACCCAAAATTGGAATGATGTGAACACATTCCATTTACGGAAAATAAAACTTATACTTATGTTGTAGAGTGTTTTGGGACGAGCAAACTCCTGTCAATGAACCAATGAAATACTCCTCGAATGGTTTTTATTCTATCATATCTAAGAGGCAATTGATCTAATCTTTTAGTAGGTTATAGTGGCCCTATCTCTGGAAATCAAAAGATTATTTGTTTCCCTGTGTATGATGTTTCCCTCACTATTGATAATTGAGAATCAAAAAGCATTCCCCTAATGTCATGTCAAAGTTGCACATGAAGCTGGGATGCATGGCCACTTTTTCATCTTGGTCATGGACTCAAAATGGACAATTGGACACAATTGAGAAACAATTAGGAAAACAAAAAAAATTCCATACAAAATATTAATTTTTCAAAACATAGTTACACCTTCTCCACAACAAAGGAAGAGTATCAATTATAATTATTTGTCGTGCACAATAAAAATATGGACTTAACTGAAAGTCTCCCTTTAGCAATGGGTTCTTTCTATTGGTAGGTGCTAATTATTTTGTATGAAGAATTTCAAACTCATCTCCAAAGGTCTCCATCTTGAACATATTCATCTAGGATTTTTTTTTAGCAAAGAATTAGTCGTGGAAATTATGCTTATCTTGTGAGTTGGGGGCCTATAGCCAAATTTTGATTTGGTAGAGGCCAAAAAGTTTTTCTTTTCTTAGGCTCAACCAGTACTGATAGGTTTCAAATTTTCCTTTTCAGTCTAACCAATGATATTGAGAACTTGGATTTCAACTTCCATCTCTTGTTATGGGAACCATTCATCTAACCAACTGTACACATTGGACATTGGAGTGGGGATTACCTGATTTCATAATGGGCTTGATGTAGCTATTTTGGAAGTCGTTTTTTCAATATTATTTTCCAAGTTCTTCTTCATAATCCTTGTGAGGTGCAGGTCTTGTAAGCTCCAAGGTAACTGTATAAAATTAACATAAAAATCCATACACTCTAGTACAATATCATTTTTCATTACTTTTTAAGGTTGTTTGAGTTCATGAGGACTTAATAGCAAGGTAAGGTTCATATCTATTATCTATATATATTTGGATGAGTCTTCCACTTTTAGGTATTTACCCTTAGGAATGAAAACTTTTGCCAAAGTGGGATGCAAAAATCTTGGAAATCCCTAACTAAGATCTAATCCCTGCCATGTTCAATATGCGAGGTTGTTTATTCTTCATCTCTAATTTTCTTTCATAGGGCCTTGAATTTTGTTCCCTTGTTTGATCTGATTAAGGTTTTAGAGAAACCATTAAAGGACAAACAAACCCTTCTTTGAGTGTAGGAATAACAAATTCATACACATTATTGTGATGAAAAATATGAGGTATGAAGAGAAAAGTGTGCTAGAAAAGGAAAACTTACAAACAACTAATAAGGGAAGTGAGAGACCCTTTGAAGAAAAAGGGTTTGGGAAGGATCTTGGGATTGATATTGGGAAAAAGACATTAAATAGAAAGATGGGTTGAATGGAAAATCAAGGATATCCTTAGGATTGAATACAATATCAAGTGTGTTGGTGAGGGTGTGACTATCATTCCTTTTTATAGTGCCTTCCAAACCCTATATACGGTATGAATGATTTTTTTGGACAATGGATTGACTATGCCTGTGATGCTAAGGTCAAGGAAATACCAAAGAATCATTTGTATTACTATATAGAGGGAAAATGATTGTGATAGGGAAATGTTTATCTTTGAAGTGAGGGATAAGCCATTTGTGTTTTCTCCCAATGATTGGAGTTGTGTTGTGGTGGCGTTCAACGTGGGAAGGAACGGAAGTTCAAGGATTGACCTGTCATGAACCATGCTGAAATATTTAATAAAAGAGTTTTTCTTTTCCCATTTGAATTTTATGTGCATCTCTTCAACCCCACAACCTCCATGGGTTGAATTATGAAGCTTAATGTTTTGTTGCAAGAATTAACACATGATTCACCACATACTCGCAATTTCTTCTTCTTATTGTTATTTTCAATAGCTTAGATCACAAATTCATAGAAATTTATTTTCACAAATATTGACGACTCTTCCTCAACAAAGTAAGGTATTCTTCCCTAGATTTTGTGACAAACATTGTTTGTATTAGAAACTAGTATCTTAACCTACTATTATATTTCAATAATTAGACTAGGGAAAAGGTAGGGTCTGCTCTTTATTCAGGGTAGGCATAAGTAGCCTTATGGGATTTATGGTTCATAAAAATCTAGTGCATGATGATGGAAAATGTAAGTGTTAAGCACATTGTTACATTTAAACCTTGAACTTGGAAAACCCAAAGTCAATATTGCATTTCATTTTTTACCACTAGTGGAGGTTTTTGTGGAAGCCCCTATAAAAATAGCCCAAAAATCCATTTGTAGTGGAGGTCACTAGCAGAGTTGGGTGGGCGGATGCTTTTTAACAGTGCATCTCTAATACACGACTGTACTGGTGCATTACTATACATATACACCCCGATGCATAATAGCATATGGTGAACTGTGGCAAAGTTATTTTTTATAAAAATAAAAAAATTATGGTGCGCTAAGTACATAATGCACATTGATGTGTATATTACTCGATAGCACTAGAAAAGGGTTAAATTTAAAAAAAAAATCAGTCGTAAAATTCATTTTTCCAGTCTAGTGATATACTCTTATGATGACTAAGTGCTAAACTAGTACACTAACACCCCAATGCATAAACAATGTAGCACACCATCGTGGAGCTTTTAACTTAAAAAAATATCATTGCATTGTTAAATTGTATGCACCTGTGCCGTTAATTGAAGTAAAATCTCCAGTGCTTAATAGAGAGTGGTGCACCATTGAAACATTATTTTTTATACAAGTAAAAACAATGGTGTACCACCTATATATGGCGCACTGGTTCTTATAACACTCGATAGCATGGGACAAGGGTTAAATTTAAAAAAATGTCGGTCGTAAAATTATTTTCACCATTTTGGTGTTATATTCCCATGACGCACCAGTCTTTTTCATGTATTCAAATGCCATGATGCGTAAATATCAAGGCACCAATGCTATACTACTCAATAGCACCAGAAAAAGGTTAAATTTAACACATGTTGATCGTTTTTCACCATTTCAGTGCTATATTCCCATGACGCACCAGTGCAGTTCATATATTCAAACACCCTAGTGTGTAACTACTAAGAGTGTCACTATAGGATTTTTAATTAAAAAAATAAGTGATGCGCTTAGGAAATAGTATGCATCAGTGTTGTTACAAGAATGCATCGAAACAGGGTTAAATAAAAAAAACCTACCAACCATTAATTTCATTTTTGCAATTTGCAGTGCTGTAGAGCTCTCAAACACCGGTGCTACTCTTGCCTCACTTAAGCACCCTGTTGTCAGTGCTTCCCTTTCTCACCATCCTTTTGTCCCATGCTCAGTACGTGGATTTCAAATTTTATCAAACGATGGTGAAATTCATTTTTTTCATATATGTGTCAACTATGCCTCCTCGATGAGCAAATTTTTAGGTAATGTCTATGTTTCTCTCTATTTTAATTTTTTAGTGAAGTAGAATTGCAAATTAGGTCCAAAAATCCATTATTTGTTTTTCCTACATAGTGAATTCAATAGATTCGATTCGCACCAGTAGTGTTGCACCCTATAAATTTATAGGGTGCATCACAAATCAATATGTGACCTTAACACACCATAGTGTTGTCTGTGCGTTTGGTAAAATAAAATGTACTAGGAAAAGTTATACTTTTTGTGTAGGTGCGTATAGTAAAAGTTACTCCCTATGCGTTTATATTTATCAAACATATTGCATCCATAATATTAAAAAATATAGCTCAGTGCATTCGATAACTGGAACCTTATGTTTCAGTGCGAAAAGGTTATACATACACATTGGTGTGCAATGTTGTCTTCACACACTGCATTGAAAACAAAAAAACCAATGTTTTATATGTATGCAAACCAAAAGTGATGTGTCATGTGGTATTACGCATCGTGGCCAGTGATTTCCTATTTTGTATCATACCGTGTTCGGTGCATTTCTATTTTTTTGGTGCACCGAGAATGATTTATTTTTTAATTGAAAGTTATATGTACATATTTATAAACACATTTTTCATTTAGTAAAAAAAAATGTTTTATGTATAAGGTTGATGTATCTTATATGTCAATCATGTAGAAGAGACATCAACAGAGGGAGCAACAATAGCAACAAGAGAAAATGGCGAACCAATACAATGTGTTCAGACCACGGGAGGCGTGAGAAAGGGAAAGAGATTTATACCCTTTCCCTATTACAGCAACGACCAGAGTGCTCTCGAGGAATGTAGGTTCCCTTAAGTACTATGAGGAGGCTACATCCTTGAAGGTGCACTTTAGGTTGTTGGAACAACTTATCCATTGGTGGTATGTCAACCAAAATTCTTTTTGTGTCTGTCCTGACATGTGGTATAGGTCCTCTAAGGAGGACATATATTTTTTCATTGGCCTATCCAAGAGGGGGGGGGTGTGGTTTTGTCAATTCCTTGATGTCCCCATGGTGTTGCAGAGAGAGTTAGCTTATATACTCTTAGATATATATTGGGAATCATGCAATGCTTCTAACATATTTTCAAGTGTCTAGTGGACAGCTACATATTGCTTATTTTTGTGCAGAGGAGGTTAGGTGCCTCTCACTATCAGTGAGTACCATTGCACACTATACTAGTGATCTGAAGCACATTAGTTTCCCTCTTTTGTTTTAGGTTGATTCTTTGGTGCAGAGGCCACAATGTATGAGATGGTTTTCCATTTTTTCATGGTAGTTTTGTATGGCTTTAGATAGATGTTGTGCTATGATATATGTGAGGGAAAATTTCCTTTTCACTTCAGATCTTTTTTGTTTATTTTTTGAGAGGTTTCATGAGGAAAGGCCTACTTTGACTGTCCTCCTCCTAGGTCGATGATTGAGGTGCAGATGCACATGTAGGGAGAGATGATGCCCAAGAGGGGTTTGTCAGAGTATCTAACTAGGATTTTCACTGAGACACTGGAGCTACTAGCCAATGAGGTTGATCACATGTTTGTCTTGGTGTCATGTCTGTATGCAGGGATGGATTGGAGACGACATCCCAACATCCTCTTCACACTGGATGAGTCTGTAGGTGATAGAGGTAATATTAGTGTTTTCTTTAAATTAATCTAGTTTCATTTTATTTTCTTAATTATTTAGAATAAAATTTATTCTAGCACGTTCTTTAACTTGTTTTATTAAATTGTCTAATTATTGTTGTGTACTATATATTTGGTAGATATCGCCAGTTTTGATGGGGACATACCTCCTCCCCCACCAGAGGGGGATGCAGAGATGACTGAGGCCCTAGAGGGTGAGGCACATCCTCAGATGCAGAGGGGCATAGGCATGTGAGCAAGTAGGTCTAGTGTCAAACTCGTGATGGAGTACTATGATCGACTCTCTAGACTTTTGGTTGATGGGGGAGTCCACCCTGCGAGGGCTCGAGCCATTAAGGAAGATATTAATTTCTTGTAGCTCTTAAGGGACTATCCGCACATAATGATGAGTCTTTTGTATCATATCGTCGAATATACCAATCTATTGATAGCGAGGAGGGATGGGCATGCATCAGATATGTCACGTGAGTCTTCACCCAATGCTACCCTATCGGATCATGATGACCAAGGTTGTGATCCTTCTAATAGTACTACCCCATTGGATCATGATTAGGGTGTTGATAATCCTTTTGGTAGTACTCCACCTCCTAATCATTCACCTCATGATCACCCATTGACTCTACCTCATGCTTCTCCATAGCCAACCAACCACCTTCTCTTCCACCTCATAGTTTGATTGTTGAGGCAGTTGAAAATCCATTGTCTTCTACTACATACTGGGCTGCCACTACCATGTTTGTTGTATCGAATATTTTATAGCATTTATTTGACTTTTGTGTATGTGTGTGTGTGTGTGTCTATATGTGTGTGTGTGTGTGTATGGTGCATTTTTTTGTTCATGTTGATGCACTTAATTTATATGTTGGCGTTGATGTGTATATTGTTAGGTCATGTTAGATATGTTCATTTAATGTGCTTGCAGATAGATGTGTATGTGATAATAGTTATTTGACATGAGAAGTATATTTGAGGATATGTGTGGTGATGATGTTAGATTACAATTCTTCTGTTTTGTTAGATGTGATCACGATGATGATGCCTTGTTAGATTATTAGATTTGAGTGCTAGCTAATGGCGTTTATATTTGCTAGAAGTGTATATAATTAGATGATGTTAGTGAATTTGAATTTGTATTTTAGATGATGTTTATGTTTGTTAGATGGTTATCATCTTGATATTTATTTTTATGAAATAATATTTATTATAGATTATTTATTGTTGAAGTTATATCAAAATTTTATATATGAAACTACATGCAAAACAACTTACTTTAAAAAAATGTAAAGACATTTTTATAAATTACGAAGTTTAGTATGGTTGAAACTAGAATTGTAAAATTACCATAAATATTTTTCTATTGCTTAGATAGTTCATTCATATTCATTTTAACCTAATTTGTAAAATATTTCAATACTCACAAGGAAAAAATAATTAAGGTAAAATAATTTAGTTAGTTTTTAATAAGATGGAAATGTGTAACTCATTCAATTTTTAATATAAAATATCAATAATAATAAATTATTCAAAAATACAATTTAAACAATGAAAAGTTACACTATGGTCAATATATATAGAGAGATAAAACCACTATAGATCAATCTTAATCTTGTATTTATGAAGCACTAAATGATATTAAATATTTTGACATATACATATTTTTTCAGGTTTTGCATTTAAAAAGAGATTTTCATATAATGAGATTCGATCCCTCTCAGCTTTTGGTAGACCCATTGTTAATATGGATCTATATTGGTTTATAAAAGTCAATCAATTTTTAAATTTAAAAAACTTAAGTAAGGATATTGCTATTGATCACTACTCCAAGCCAAACATAATAGTTGGTGTTTTTGAGGGAATATGGGTTGACACCATCCATGGCTATGTTGATTTGTAGAATTTGTACTTCATCCTTGAATTTTTCAGTCCATTTATACTCTATATGCTTCATGGATATTGAATTTGTTGGGATTCACATAACTCTCAACTCACTTCTATGTGAGGCATGTCATCCCTGCAACATAGCTAATTCTTTGAAATGAAAGATCCTTTGAATCCTTGGGATTATAGGTATGTGCCTAAATATCTTATGAGGAGGACCATGTAATTTAGACTTTATTTTATTTTATTTATGGCACCTATCATGTCCACATTTCAGACATATCTCTTTGTCGGCATATTCTTCTCTATATAGAATACAATCATTCGGACATGCATGATATGATATGTACTCAACACCCAACATTTTCAACAATTGCTTTGCCTCTTCGTAGTTACCCGACAAGACATTATAACTCGGAAGAACCTTATCTTTGAATAACCTATAATTGGTGGGTAATATAAATGTAGAATGCCAATATTTAACGTTTATAAAATTGACCATTTTTAATTTTGATTGTGTAACAAGATTTCTCAAAATATAAGTGATTTGGTAGATCATGGTCAATTACCTCAATACTACCGAGAAAGCTGCATTTGACATGGAAAAAATTTCTTTCAAGTTGTACAATAACATTGTTGTCCTCAGCTGGGTAGACTTTGACTGGCTGACAGGTTTAAAGAGAGGGGTGGTGGAAGCAGATTTCAAGCTTTCAAATAAGGTATCAGTGATGTGAGCATCATCCTCTAACTCATCATTCTCGAATGCATCTAACAACATTTCCTTCATGGAAGTCGTATCTCGTAAGTAATCATCCATACCAACCTCTATTTGATTGCCTCCATTGCCAACTCATAGTCGGGTGCACCAGAAGATGGTAGGTCGGTCGCTCATCATCACTAGAATATTAATTTTAAAAAACATTGAACATTAGTACATCAATGATATTACTAAGCATAATGACATTGGTTTGTTGAAATTACATTATACAAAACAATTATTACCAGCCCTGACCTGGGATTGCGGCTGGAAGATGGCATGTTCCAATTAGCAGGGTGAAGCGGTTGTCCATTTTCATCTACCAATTGCTTGTGATATGCTTCTCCTGTTAAGAGCTTCTGAAGTTTTTGAAATCGTGGAATAGTTTTTGCATCTAAACTCAATTTTGAATTAGGATCCTACAAATTTGGATACATTTTTAATCAAATTAACATGGATAAAAAGAAATCAATTAAATAATCGAAATATAAATAAAATTTGAACTTACTAGAGATGGAAAAGGAGAACTTCGTGAAGGACTTTGAGAAATATGGAACGAGATGGAGTTTGAAGAATTGGCTATTTGATATTATGATATTTTCTCCTTGCATTTGAGAAAAATCGGCAATATTTTTTTGTGTACCTACCTAAAATTAATTACAAGAACCATATAACCATAATCTGAATTTCAATATAGTTTTCAAACCATTTTTCAAGAATAAAGTGACTTTAAGCGAAAAAAAAAAATATATATATATATATATATATTATTATGAACTATTGTAACTCATGTGGATGTGTCCTAAAGGATAATTTGAGATGAATATGCCATTTTATGTGAAAATAAAAATTCAAATAACTTTTAAAGCCTATTGGTGCTCTTATGAAAACTAACCGCACCAATGCGTTTAAATAATAAAATCACTGTTGTGTTAAAATAATAACTGCACAAATTTCCGGGATTTTGAAAATTAAAAAAAGAAATCTATCATATCGGTGCTCTTGTAAAGCCAACTGCATCGACCAGTTAAAATAATAAGTGCACCCGTTTCCGGATTTTGACAATTGAAGAAAGGAATTCTATCATATCAGTTCTCTTCTGAAAATAACAACACTGGTGCGTTTAAATAATAACCACATCGGGCCATTAAAATAATAGCCCCACCAGGTTCCAGGATTTCGAAAAATTATATATATATACTATATATATATATCAGTGCTCTTGTAAAACAAATGGCACCGATGCGTTTAAATAAAAACCTCACCAATTTGCACCTATTTCTAGGATTTCAAAAATAAAAAACGAATTTTATCATGTCGGTGCTCCTTTTTGGAAAAAAATTTGGAACATTATAAACCCAAGGTTCGACTTGAGGCTTCCAACAAAGTACTATCATAGTCTAGCTTATCACCAACATTTTACTCCATTCAAAGGAAATGTGAGTCTCACCTAAGGCATGACACACCAAAGAATGATAAGAGGGATCGAAATCAGTGGCATGCAACCAAAACTATCATCACATTATTCATTCATTTTAAACATAATATCATTCATCGCAAGAAGATCTAATTATAAATCAATCATCCATATATTAGTATACAAAGAACTGTGCATATATGATTAAAAAAATTTAAAGGAGTCATGCATTTATCAATCATATAATAAAAGTCATTCCTGGAACACTTTATTTATTATTCAGGTAGTCATTACAATATAGATCCACACATACTCACGTGTTCTCATCTCTTCAGATCAAATACATTACACCATAACATTATAATTCATAGAAGGAAGGATCATAACTCTTCCCAGATTACAGACTCTCAACATGCAGACCATTAGCAATAGATAGGAGTAATAGCTCTACTTCTAACTCTAGCTACCCAATTTTCCCATCTATGGATTCATTTATAGACTTGCTTGATTTGTTCGTTGCTCGGGTTCTTTGATCGTGTCCTTGATCCGGTCCACTTTGACAAACTCTAGTGCCTTTATCCTAATTCTTCTTGATCCTTTCAAAATTGAACTTGTGTTTTCTTCTTTTGTGGCCGTGTGAATACCAACATAACTTACTTGTTGCTTTCTATTTTCTAGTGGTTTGCTTCTCATGGATCTATCCATTTTCTTGTTTGCGACTTCTCTATAAACTTATTTCCCAAAATATCTTCAAAAAAGAAGGACCCAACACTCTTATAAAAAGTACCACACCAATGCATTAAAATAATAATCACACCATTTCTGGGATTTCGAAAATTAAAAAAAAAGGAATTCTATCATAGCAATGCATTTAAAAATTTTAAGGCACTGATAATTTATCATAATCGTTGTGCATTACTTGTAAACACACCAACGATGTTTACTATCTAATGCATCAATGTTCAAAAAAACTGAAGAAAAAAAGTGATCTTTTTTTTTCAAATTGAAAATTGAGCGGCAATTGATTTTTTGAAATCTAATTTCATGTCTTTTAAATAGTAATAAGTTATTCATTATTTCATTTTTTTCCCAAAATTTCAAGGGAGAGATTTGCAAGAGAGACATATTGGGAGCACTATGGAGCAGCAAAATACCGTGGAATAACAAAACTATTCATTAGATCATAAGTTGAAAGGTATGGCGATTCACTCAAAACCCTGCATAGTAAAAATTTTAAATTTTAATATTGATTTTATTAATAAAAAAATTTACAATTTCTGTTAGGTTTAACTAAAAGAAATATTTGCAAGAGAGACATATTGGGAGCACTATGGAGCAGCAAAATACCATGGAATAACAAAACTATTCATTAGATCAGAAGTTGAAAGGTATGGTGATTCACTCAAAACCCTGCATAGTAAAAATTTTAAATTTTAATATTGATTTTACTAATAAAAAAATTTACAATTTATGTTAGGTTTAATTAAAAGAAATATTTGCAAGAGAGACATACTGAGAGCACTGTAGAGCGACATAATATTTTGTAACCACAAAAATATCATAATTTGAAAGGCGTGGTGATTCACTCAAAACCCAACATATTGTTAAAAATTTGTACAATGTTTATTAGATTTATTTAAAATTCAGAAGAAAAAAATAAAAACCCTACATAATAAAATTTTTACTATTGATTTTATTAGTAAATTGTTATGATCTGTGTTCCTATTTAGATTTAATTAAAATTTAAAAAAAAAAAGCAAACAAATCCAATACTTACCTTAAACCCTTTCACCTTAGGGTTTAGCTCCCTCTAGCACTTAATAATTAGGGATTTTCATTTTATTTTAGATTTGATGGGTTTGTGTACTTACTATATATAGGGTGTTTGACATGTAAAGTAGGGGGGCCATATATTGAATCAGATCCAAACCTTGTTGACTCTATCCATTTTTTTAAAAACAATGTTTGTCTATCTATGTGCCCTATGTAATACAACACACCAGTGATGGTTATGCTTTTATTGTTACATAACGCAGTGAATCCTGTCGACCCTATCCATTTTTTAAAAACGTTATTTGTTGATCAATACACCCTGTGTAATGTAACGCACTGACAAGCCTCTGCCAAATCTCATTGTTAAGTCCAAAAAACTTATATTTAATTATTTATGTTTTCGATTTTTACTGTGATGGCGATGCTTTTATCATTACAAATCACACTGTCATAATTTAAAGTTAATTTAAAAAATTAATTTCCTTTTTCGATGTTTAACAATTAAACACCTCGTGCATTTACTAGATTAAACGTATCAAGGCGTTTATGCAAATAACTGCACCAGTTACGAGAACTCTTTTTGGATGAAAATTATTTGATTTATGTATAAAATATGTTTAATGGCTTTTGTATTGAATGGTACATGTTGTATATTGATAAAAAGAATGTTTGAGAAGTTTTCAAGTGAAAAAATATTGATCAATGCAATGATAACATATCCAAAAAAGCAGAAAAGACAAATTCTTTGTAAATTATTTACAACATTAATATGTTTGAACTATATGTAAGTTTAACTAATATGTATTGGTTAATGTATTTCATGCAGAGCCAAAAAATGAGGTAGCTCAATAAGTTTATTTCTAATCTAAGTGCATAAGAGCCTAAAACGTTGATAGAAAAATTATAGAAGGATGAATCAAATGAATGAAAAAATACTATTCAATATGAGTTTTTTTTTTTTAATTTTCATTAATAATATACTTAAGAATATTATATAACATGTTTCAAGCAGTCTATTAATTCATATATGTTTAATGTTCTATAGGGAGCAATAATGAAAGAAAATATCCATGTCGTTCCAAGAAAAGAAAAATTATAGAACATGTAAATAACGATGAATTGGTCTTTAGCTTATCTGAAGTGGCATTGGAGGCTAATGAAATGGGGAAAGTCTTTTACAAAACTATGAGGGATATAGTGGAGCAAATGTATAGATGCACTTTTCACTTACAATACTAAAATCATCCAACGATTACAAGAACTAAGTTAGATCTAAACTACAAGAATTGTTTCCAAAGCTATGGTCAATGGGACTTGTTAGACTTAAAATAACAAAAACATACAACAACAAAAACAATTATTCAAAAGGTAATATTCCTAATTAAAATGATTTTCGAGAATAATATGTATATATTACCACAAACCATTCATTTATTAATATCATTTTTGTTATATTTAGTTTTCATATGTCAATATAAAAATAGTTTATTATGTTTTCAGAAAAATATGAAAATCTCAAAGGATCAACAATCTGATATGTGACGGATTTGTTCTCAAATTTAATAATCATAATTTTCAAGAGAAAAAGATATCGAAAAGGGGCGGAAGTTTCCAGAGTTAAAAAACAAGAGGCGATTATGGCGACGACTAGGGTTCTTTACAGTCCAGTTTCCTCACAGTTCGATGCAGCCCGGGCACGCTACCTCCCCGAGGCGCTTCCTCTTAAAGGTGCAGTGCCTGTGGTAGGGGGGCTCGTCCTGTGGTGTATGCGCAGCCTTCATTTGGAGCAGTCCTCTGCCGGCGGAGAGGCGATCTTCAGAAGCGGTGTCCTTCACCAAATCATCAGTGTTGGCTCTCGCCAGGCGCCCAGCAGGGGTTTGTGCCTCGCCAAGAAGGTTTCGGACCGCATCGCAAAGTTGCTGGCCATCGATCCTGATGGGAATCGGCACGTGATCGTGGGACTGTCCGGCCACGCGCTGCTGAAAACCCTTGCGAACGACAGCCTCAGGGACTTCCTCAAAACTTTGCTCCTAGGCGAAGACAATGCGCAGGTGAAGACAGAAACTTTTTACATTAAATATCAGAATGACGTTCTGTTTATTTCTAGGGTAGATCTGGGTTCCCTCCCACCATGGAGTTCCGAATGGGAGCCATTCCCATCGCTCCGCGGCTCCCTGTACAGATCAAGCCCTGGACTATCAGATCTAGTCCTCTTGATGGTAAATCGACCCTATTTTATCACGATCCAGGGGAATATACGCAGATTGAAATCGGGGTTCTTCGATCCAGAAACCCGCATGGCCCATATGATAAACTGGACCCAACCCATATCAGATCTGGTCGCCCATCCATTGATATGGGTCATGCAAAAGCCACAGAGCAAAATCTCTGCATCAGATCCATCAATTACAAGAGTTGGAACTCCGGCAAGAGGATTCCAAGTATTTTTTCCGTGCATACTTAATGCTTGCGCCGCCCAGAGCCATCAAGCCAAATGCAGAGAAGACGTCTCTCCCTTTCCTCGCCATGGATCGAAGGAATCCCGGATCTGTTTGAACCAGGCAGTAGGGGCCAGATCTGAACCAGAACTGCTTGCAGAATCTTTTGCTTTTCAAATCCAAGTCACCCTCTCGAGCAAGACGACAATGCAATGGGCATGCGCTACGGATCTTGTGCAGAACCTCGTGCAAAATCTTGAAAGCCGGTTAGGAATCCCTTCCTATTACCTTAGGCTGCTATACAAGGGTAAGAAACTCATGAATACCCTTCCTCTTTCCTATTACAGCATTCAAAGGGATGCCTCTATTGTGGCTACATTTCGTTTGAGAGGTGGTTCCTTCAGGCAGACCTCCTCTGCCCCTTGTTTCTCCTACAAAGATGCTGTCCACAAAGATGTTGCCCATTCACAGCGTTCTCCATCAGCAGGCCATCCACCTGAGGCTCCAAAGCCCTTTCTAGTAGAGAAATCAGAGGACATTCCTTCTATCAATCTCTCCCATCCTGGGATTGATGATCGATATCAACTTTATGCAGAAGCCGCACTTGTATGTAGATTCAATGGGCTATGGCCATGCACATCAGATCTATACCAATGGATTCATACCAATTGGACTAAAAAAAGCGAGATTCACTTATGTTCAAAAGGATTCTTCATTGTGGTTTTTGACCAAGATGAAGATTATTAGAAGGCCTTAACGGGAGGCCCTTGGTTTTGGGGCTCAGCAGGGCTTTTTCTTACTCCTTGGTTTCTAGACTTCGACCCTTCTACAGCTGTTATCACCAAGACGCCCATTTGGGTCAGGCTCCCGAACCTTCCGGTGCATCTATGGCACGTTTCGGTCTTCTTAGCAATCGCTGATACTTTAGGAAGATACCTGGCTGTAGACTCTTCGCGGAAGGAAAATGGGCTCTATACATATGGTAGATTCTGTGCAGAAATAGATATAAGCAGAGGACTGCCGGAGAAGATCAATCTCAAGTATGGAGATTTCCATTGGACTCAAACCCTGGATTACGAGAACACAGCTTTTCGCTGCCGCCATTGTCATCAAACAGGACATCTCCAAAGTTCCTGTCCCCAGTTCCTCGACAAAAAGAAGACTCCTAAGCGCAAGCCCAAATCCAAAAGCTGGAACCCCTGTACGCCTCCTCCGCCTATGGAAGATTCAGACTCCACCAGTTCAGATGAGGAGGAAATAGTTGCAGACGGGCTGAACGATGAGATTCCACTGGATGCTCCCGTGAATGATCCGGCAAACCCCTCCGTCTCTCAGATTTCTCAGAAACGTGCTCATCTCACTTCTTCCTCAGATTCTGAGAAGGATTTTCCGCTGCCAGAGCAGAACAGTCTTCAACTTGTTTCGGCTCAGCCAAATTCCTCTGAATGGGTCAAAGTAAGCAAGAAAAAAGGAAAAAAAAGTCGTGTGACAGTACCAATCCCCTCAGGGTAGTTCTCTCTGCTTAGTCCCGGTTCTTTGTTATTCCATGTTCTCTTTAGCCCTCTTCTGGTTCTTAGCCAAAGAGCAAGATGCTGCCTATTTCCTTGGGCCCCTTGCTTCTCTGCTTAGCTTGCATGCAAGCTTGATTGTACTATACTCTTCTCTTTTTAATAGAATTAGTCTAATTTACACAAAAAAAAACAATCTGATATGTGAAACATGCCAGTAGGAATGTCCAAAAAAGTGTACAAGGAGATAGTAAGAATGTCCAAAAAAGTGTACAAGGAGATGGTCAAAGAAATGGACATAATTGCATTACAAGAGGAACCATTTGAATCAACGTGCTTCAAATGTATGTAATCATTGATTTTGTACATATAAACAAATAATTTAGCATTAAATATTAATTTTCAAGTATTTTCTTGCAAAAAAGAAAACAAAATGGAACTCATTCAACACATAAAATAGGACAACAAGGAAGAAAAGGGTTATATCAAAGTTTGTGAGTAATTGTTAATAATTCCTTATAACAACTCAAGGTTTCACTTTCATATATTTTAAGTTGTCTTACAACAACCATACTTGAATGCCTTCATATACGTGCTAACATACAAAGAAGAGTCATTAGAAGAATTGGCTGACATTGGGTTAAATATGGGTTGTGAGTATATGTTGGCATATCAAAAATTAATTGTGGAATTTGTAAGTATCTATGTTGTTTTACTTCTATGAGTTTATAATTAATAGACCAAAAAAATTGATTTGAAATTAAATAGGAACGCAAAAAATTACGGATATAACCATAAATACAGAGATGCAAAGTAAATAACACTTCATTTCATTAATATCAAATGCTGAAATATGCTTACAAACATAATTGAAACAAGACTAGCTCGGGCAATGGTAGTTTATCTCTTAGAAGAGATTGTGCGGCTACATGTCTTTGAACTGTGTAAAATGAGGCTCAAGGGAATATTTATTATTGAAAAACATGATAAAACCCTAACCTTAGGAGATGTAACGCAAAGATTTTGTGGGCCCCATTGGGGTTAGTTGGGCAACCAACTTCACAAGGTCATAATTTGGTCATATTATCTCTGTTTGGTGTGTACCATACCTTATTGGAAAGGTCTCTCTAAAAACTACAGGATTTTCCGCAAGCCCCTGCCTATGACTATGGGTCTGCAACGAACCTCAAAAAAACGCCATTTAGGGGGTCAAAAATGCTCCGGAAGTTCGGGACCCAAAAAACTGCTAAAAATAGTAAATGTTGAAATAAACATGGAAACAAATGAAACTGACTGGAGGTCTAAGTGGAATAGGTAGGTGGCCACCAATATCCACCTGGATTATTCCTCCCCTCTTAGGAAGCAATGGTCCCCATTGCATGCAGAGCTTCCATGAGGTGAGGAAAGTTTTGTTGAACCTGGTCCCTGGTGAGCTAGTTGCCTCGGTGCAGGAGTTGGCTAGCTTTGACAACCAATCACTTGTGGCCTGTTCCATGCAGTATGAATTTATCTCTATTGGTATGAGTTGTTATGTAATGTCTGATGTGTCTAGTAATTGTGGGAAGTATGGCCGAAGGTTGTCCATATTGAACACTAGGTGCAGGCCAAGGAATGGGGAAATGTTGAGCTCAAAAGAATTGTCTCCCACAGCCTTGGTAATGATTTAAGGACCATATCGGACTGGTATGAGCTTCTGATCGGCTCTGGTAAGGCGTTCTTTGTGCAAATGCAACCGAAATTATTGCCCACCTAAAACTTGTGTGGCACCCGATGTTGATCATGTTGCTTCTTATACTTGGCATTTGACTTCTACAAGATGTTGTGAACCAACTGGTGGATGTGTTATATGTGTTCAATAAATCTAGTCTCTTTATCAACCTCAGATAAAACATGTGTGGATTTTGTCTGTGTAGTCGCGTGAAGCATGGCAACATCAATCAGACACAATGGTTGAAATCCTAGACCCACTTGAAAGGGACTGTGACCATTCGATCTATGGAGAGCTCCATTATAACTGTGTTACACATAATAAAGAATCTCATCCCAAGTTCGAGGATGCTTGGAGTTGTACATGCAGAGTATGTGCACTATCATCCTATTGACGACCTCCGTCTAGCCATCAGTCTGGGGATGGAAGGCAATCAACTTGGTTAGCTTGGTGTCCAATAGCATCCAGAGGCTTGACTACAATGTGCTTAGGAACCTGCTATCCCGATCTAATATAATGGTCTGCAAGATCCCAAAATGTACCCATACTCGTTAAATAAGAGTTTGGCAGTGTCCTCTACGGTGATACTCTTCTTGCAGGCCACCAATATAGCCATCTCTGAAAATATGTCCATGACCACAAATACACAACCATTACCATGCTTGGTAGAAGGGAGGTTAGACATAAAGTCCATGGAAATGGATTCCCATGACTGGGTGGCAATAAGCAGAGGAGTGTACAAGCCTTTCTTCTTGATGGTTGGCTTGGCAATGACGCATGTAGTGTAGGATATGATATATTTCCCAACATCCAGACAAAGTTTGGGCCAATAAAAGTACTTTTGTTGTACATAAAAAAATTTCTCCACACCAAAGTTTATTTCTCCCTAACTGTAGTGCACCTCCCAAACCATCTTGGCACTCTCACTTGAAGGAACACAAAGGTCGCCTAGGTAACATAATAATGCATATTGTAGGTGGACATCATGAACTTTCTTTCCATATCCTAGCATTTGGTGTGTAGAGGCGAAATCTAGATCATTTTTGTATAGTTGTGGCCATCTAGAGGTCTCATGACCACAAGAGTTGAGAACAATAGACATTGTTGCAACTGGGGGGTGGCTAAGGCATTATGCAACATGATTACTGCTATTCTTTTTATATTTAATATTCAAGTGGAATTGTTGCAGATATGTAGACCAATTCTAATGGTGATCGTTCTGCAACTTCCCCTGTGTCTATATAAACTGAAGAGGTTGTTGATCGGTGTGGATGACCATCTCCTTCCACAGAATGTAGGGCTTCCACTATCGGCAAACCTACACAATGGAATACATCTCTTTATCATAGGTCAGGTACTTTCAAATTGTATCGGAAGGTGTCTCATTATGATAGGCCACTGGATGCCCGTGATGGGTGAGCATTGCACAACTAACATAGTTTGAGGCATCTATCTCGATTTCAAATGGTTGTTGCAGGTTTGGCAGTGTGAGTACCAGTGCAGAGGCCTTTTGTTGGGATTCAGACCAGGAAAACTTTACTTTCATCCTGCCCTTGGTAATCTGCCTCAAAGGCCAAGTAATATGGGAGAATCCTAACACGAACCTCCAAATGCCTGATCTGATATAATGGTATGCGGGATCCCAAAATGTACCCATACTCATTCAAAGAAGAGTTTAGAAGTGTCCTCTGTGGTGACACTTTTCTTGCAGGACGCCAATATAGCCATCTTAGAAAATATGTCCACGACCACAAATACACAGTAATTATCATGCTTGGTAGAAGGGAGGCAAGACATACAGTCCATGGAGATGGATTCCCACAACTAGCTGGGAGTAGGCAAAGGAATGTATAGCCCTTGCTTCTTGATGGTTGGATTGGCGATGGCATAGGCAGTGCAAGATCATATATATTTCCCAACATTCAGTTGGATTTTGAGCCAATAAAATTACTTTTGTAGTACATACACAATTTTCTCCACACCGAAGTGTCCTGCGACCCGACTATAGTGAACCTCCCAAATCATCTTGGCATGCTCGCTTGAAGGAACACAAAGTTGGCCTAGGTAGCATAATAATGCATCCTAGAGGTGGAAATCATGAAATTTCTTTCCATCGACTAGCATATGGTATGTGGAGGAAAACTCTGGATCATTTTTGTATAGTTACGAGCATTTAAAGGTATCATGACCATATGATTTAAGAACAATAATCAGTGCTGCAACTGGGGGGGCGGTTGAGGCAGTCTGCCACATGATTGGTGTTTCCCTTTTTGTATTTAGTTTTCAAGTGGAATTGTTGCAAATATGTAGACCACTTATGATGGCGATCATTCTTCAACTTCCCTTGTGTCTGTATAAACTAAAGAGGTCGGTGATCAGTGTGGATGAACGTCTCCTTCCCCAGAATGTAGTGCTTCCACTGTCGACAAGCCTACACGATGGAATACATCTCTTTATCATAAGTGGGGTACTTCAGAATTGTATTAGAAAGTGTCTCATTATGATAGGACACTGGATGCTCGTGTTGGGTCAGGATTGCACCAATAGCATAGTCTGAGGCATCTGTGTCAATTTCAAATGCCTGTTACAATTCTAACAGTGTGCGTGTTGGTGCAGAGCAAAGGCGGTGCTTCAACTCAATGAACACGTTCTATTGGGACTCATACTAGGAAAACTTTGCTTTCACCTCACCCTTAGTAATCTGACTCAAAGGACAAGCAATATGGGAGAATCCCAATATGAACCTACAATAAAAAATTACAAGACCCAAAAAGCTGCAAAGCTCCGTTAGAGTGGTCAGGGTTGACCAATCCTGAATGACTTGGATCTTAGTTGGGTCCACATCCTCACCACATTCATCTATGATGTACCCCAAGTATTGGACCTATCTAATGCTAAAGGTGAATTTCTCCAAGTTGGCACACAATTTTTGTTGTCGAAGGGTATGAAGGACCTGCTAAATGCGTTGCAAGTGTTCTTCCCAGATCTTGCTGAAGATGAGGATGTCATCTAGTTAAACCACCATGAACGAGTTGGTGAAGGGCCACAAGATGTCATCCATTAGCCTCATAAAAGTAGTAGGGGAATTTGTCAACCCGAAGGGCATAAACAACCATTTGAAAAGGTCTTCCTTGGATTTAAAGGCAGTCTTCCATACATATGTGGGCTCTATTGGAACTTGGTGATAACCAAAATTTAGATCGATCTTGCTGAAATGTGTGGCCCCTTTGAGTTGGTCCATCAGGTCATAGATCTGTGGGATTGGATACCTTTTCCTGACAATGATTTTGTTTAATGCCCGATAATCAATGCAGGTGCATTTGTCAACCCGAAGGGCATAACCAATCATTCCAAAAGGCATTACCAGACTTCAAATCGATCTTGTTGAAATACTTGTCTCCTTTGAGTTGGTCTAGCTGGTCATCAATCTGTGGGATTAGATACCTGTTCTTGATAGTGATTTTGTTTAAAGCTCGATAATCAATGTAGAGCCTCCAGGTCCCATCCTTCTTCTACACAAGTAAAATTGGGCTCCCACAAGGTGAGGAACTTGGTTGGATGTTCCCTTTTTGGAGCAACTCCTGGATTTTCCACTTGATCTCTTCTTTTTCCAGAATGGAGCAGTGATATATTGACCCGTTGGGTAGAGGTGCTCGAGGAGTCAGATCGATCGAATGCTTGACTTGACAATGCAAAGGGTACCCCTGTGGGTGAGGAGAATATGTCTTTGTATTCTTCCACGATCATATCCACCAGCTTTTGCTTCTTGGAGGAACCATTCCCTAGGTCCATGGATGTAGCTATGACCTTCCCCTTATTTTGAGAGTGAATCAGAAAGAAAACAAATTTCCCAGTCTAGGAGATGACCGTACTACATTGCTTGGTAGAGACCAAGGAGATGGTAGTAGGTGGGCCTACCTTCGGTATCCTGTATAACTTACTACCGAAATAAATAATAACAGAACGAGGTTAGACTCATATACATCATGTCGCTTCCATAAGTATGGTTGTCCTAATAATACATCACAAAATTCAAGAGGAGAAACATCACACAATACCTCATCCGTGAAGGGATTGATGTTGTAGGGAAGGCAATACTTTTGGCTAACACAAAGATCTCATCCTTAGTGAAGCCACCTGATGGTGTAGGGATGTAGATATTTTGTAGTCGGTAGGCCCAGTCACTTCATGACCTCTGTTGAAATGAGGTTCTTTTGGCTCCCGATGTCGAAAATGAACTATAGTGGAGAACCCTTCACCCACATGTGTTAGTGGAATAGGCGTTCGCCCTCTTCTAGATCTTCAGGATTGATATTATGGATCTTGGTGGTGGCCACAGTGGCACTGGACTCTGCATCAATGATCTGCTTCCCTTTGTCATTCCCCTTGTCGGGTTCTGACTCAGAGTCAGAACATGCATCCGACTTGGAAGCCTTCAGCTCGACCACTAGTGACTACTTGGCCCGACACTCACTTGTGTTGTGAGTGGAGCTCTTATGGAACTCACACCACTTTCACGTGTCCTTCTTTGTCTTCATGGTGTTGTTACTTGCTTGTAGCTTTAGCGGGTTATCTTGGGTCGCACCACCTTAGTTTTGCCCTTTGTTTTGCAGTTTGGAACGCCTTTCCCTTGCTTTGGATTCGTAAATCCAAACTCTCTATTTTTATGTTTAAACTTTTGCTAAATCTTGACAATGTACTAGTACATCATGTCGAGTGAGGATATTTCCATGAAATCCATCTCATCTTGGATGTACTTGTGTAGGCAGTTGCGGTACTTGAGTACCAAATGTTTCTCAAAATCCTTGATACCCAACTTCATATGAAGGGTATGGAAAACATTGGTAAACTATGGCACATCCTGGTCTCTTCCCTACTACAATGTGGTCCACCTTATGTATTTATCCTCAAATCTCCTGATAGGGTAGTACTACTCCTCAATGGCATCCTAGAACGAATTCCAAGTGGGTGCGGATGAAAATAGTGAGGGTGTAATTTCATCTTTCTTCTCATAGTAGGCTTCCCACTAGTCCTTGATGTGGGGACCGAATTTGAGAATTATAAAACTAATCTTTTCCTGGCTGAAAAAATCATGAACAGAAAAATATCCTTCTGACAGATTTAACCATTTATCTATGATGTCTGCATCTATTTGACCTTCAAATATGGGGATGTCAAAGTTAACTTGTACCTTAAAGGGTGTGGCGCTTCCAGAGTAGCTGTCGGAAGTAGATGCCTCGCCTTTGGGTATCCACTGAAGCATATGGGAAAAGTTGTATATCACCGCGTTCCTTTGTTGCTCGAGGGATACTTCGAGAAATATTTTGAAAGGATCTCCTGCCCCCTCGTCTTTCTTCTCTTTCGCCATGGGAGTCCGTTAGGATTTGCAAGGCTGGTCTTGCAAAGGTTCGACCAGTTCGAGCCCTAACTCCTTATATCCCAACTTTGTTGAGGACATGCAAAGAATAACAGAGAAAGAGAAGACCGTTTTGATACCATTGATCCAAACTTAAACATGAATGCAACAAATTACAAATATAACCATAAATATAGTTATGCAGCATAAATAACGCTTCATTTCATTAATATCAAATACTGAAATATGCTTACAAACAAAATGGAAACAAGACTAGCTTGGGCCATGGTAGCTTATATCCTAGAAGAGATGTGGTTGTTACACACCTCTGAACTGTGTTACAATGAGGCTCAAGGGCCTATTTATTATTGAAAAACATGAGAAAACACTAAACAACCAAAACCCTAAATCTAGGAGATGTAAATCCAAGAGTTTGTGCGCATTAGTTGGGAAGCCAACTTCTTGAGGCCATAACTTGGTCATACTATCTACGTTTGGCACATACCATACCTCATTGGAAAGGTCTCTTTGAGTACTACAGGA
The DNA here is from genome assembly GCA_000404065.3 of Pinus taeda. NCBI lineage: Eukaryota > Viridiplantae > Streptophyta > Pinopsida > Pinales > Pinaceae > Pinus > Pinus taeda. Next base: position 38,671 of record APFE030519767.1, read on the forward strand.
TTTTTTGCAAGCTCTTGCCCACGACTATGGGCCTGCAATGGACCTAAAAAAAAAATCGTTTAGCGGGTCAAAACTGCTTCGGAAGTTCAGGACCCGAAAAACCGTGAGAAATAGTGAATGCTAAAATAAACAAGGAAATAAATGAAACCGACTGGAGGTGTAAGTTGTATAGGTGGGTGGCCACCAAATCCACCTGGATAAAAAATCCTTTATATTAAATCTGTGATTTACTATGGGGTATAAAATTTGTAGGAAACAAAGTATGGAACTATGCTAATAGAAGAGTTGTTGCAACTAGGCATAAGATTTGGTTTTAAAACCATGTGTACAATTCATGACTCACTTCTTACTATGGTACGTTTTTATTCGATTTGAATTAATGTATATTATTTATTTCAATTTTCATTATTCTCACCAATGTGGATACACTCATTACACTTTATTTTTATGGTTGTTGATGAATATGACCAAGAAGATGAAAATAATCGATGCAATCAACAAAACATTCCTCCAAATCACCCAAGCCATCGAAGTAGCTCGAGCATTGACAACAGCTCCAATGAAGAATGATGATCTATTTGGATATCAACGCAAGTTGTTGTACTTTATGAAATATTTTTTTGTGAAAATCATGCATTTTGTTTAATGTAATGGACATAGTGTCTCAATTGAAAGAGAAAGGGTTACCAATAACTATCCCATTTTGTATGACAAAGAGCCTCTTATTCATATCTAATAAAATATATTTTAATTTATTCTATTGAGTTGTCCAATATCGTTGTGAAATATTACACCACTAATTAAATATATGGATGATCAAATATTATAATGAAGAGATGCAATGATGATTTAACAAATTAATCATATACAAATACACTAATCAAAATTTAATTTATATGAATACTTTTATAAGATATATGTAGATTTTTCAGTGAATAACGGATTTAAAAAACCACAATAATTGCATTGTCATATGTAGATGTTTCAAAAAAAAGAAAATCTCATACAAAATACTAGTGCATCTGTAAAATAAACACGCACTGGTGCATTATTTTATATAAAAGCACCGTTACGACAAGATTTTTTGCATGGTCAATGCCTTTTCCGAAAACTACAACGCTGGGGCATTATATTCTTCAAGCAGTAGTATTGTTTTCATGTAACACCCCAGTGAATTGTAATTCTTAAATCACCATTGCTTTCATAGAACTAATGCCCCGGTGCTACAAAATATTGTTTTGAACTGCAGTCCATTATTCAAATTAACAGAACTAGTCTTTTTATATTAGTAGTGCATTGATGATTTTATACAAATCATAAGCATCAACGTTGTGAGTTTAAATAAAAGCATCGGGTATACAATATTTTTTTTCCTGCCCTGGTGTCGTTCCTTAAGGGTATGACCTAGGGCATTTGTTTAAGATATATGCACTCGGGCGGTATACTTTTCATGCATTGGTCTTCTTTACATTCAACGCCTCAGTGCTTTTATTTAAATATACAACACAAATTCTTTTATAGTGTTAACGCACTAGTGTTATTTTTCCATTAAGCATGTATAACTACGGTGATAGAATTGCAACTGCTCAAGAAATTTTAATCTAAATGAAGAGACACAATTCTACTCTATTGCTCTGCAGAAATTAATTCAAAATTTAGAAAAATATTCACAAACATGCAATAAGAAAAACCACACATGCATAATAATATTTTCTAGGGGAACCCAATTGGGAAAAACCCCTCAAGCCTCTTTGCAATAATCATATGAAAAGAGATTGTATTACAATTGCTAGCCGCTTTGAGCTCAACATGCAAGTGAATAACCTTTCTCTCTGCTTAATGAGAAGTTCTAACCCAGACTTAGTCAATTTTGGTCTCTGCTTCAACCCTTATTTCTTTGCGCAAATCTTGAAGAATTAGCCCCTATTTTTTAGGAATTTTCCTCTAATTGATTGAATTCCCAAGGTTTTATCATTTGACTACATGCAAAACTTGTACACTCAAACTAGTTTACAATCGCTTGTTACACTTCCTTGGAATCTCCACCAGAGCTAGGGAAATTGAATTCTCTACATGCACTAGCTATTTTGAACTGATTGATCAGTTAACTGGATGACCACTAAGTTAGACTGTTTTCCCACTGCACCACTGACCTTCCACTAGTTCTATCAACAATTAGAACTAGTTTAACTAAACACAACTAGATATAACTGAATCAGATTACTAAAATTTAGTAACCACACACACTTAACTAAACTCCAAGCCCTCTAACTCGAGTTTACTGAGCTAAATGAGTGACAAGAGCTATGCCACCTCAATTAACTGCCTCCATGTTGTATTCTGATATGGAAATTCAAATTTTCTCAATTTTACCAAGGCAAAGTCGAATTGAGCCTTTCTTTCTACTCTTCTTAACAAAGTGCACCGCTAAAAAACCATCTGCTAAAACCTTTGACCACCCAAATTTTTTTAGTTGTGGTGAAGTTTCGCTAAAATATCTGCTACCGCAAATAGATGTTCTAGAAAAAGTTTTTTAGACAAATTTTGTCAATTTTATAACACTAAAAACCTTCGTTGTGACCTCTGCTAAAAGGTATTTTCCTTGTAGTGTACATTTAGCATTAATATATATTGTCTTTGGGTGATTGCTTGTTTTCTATTATCATTTATTTTCATGTGTGCTTGCTTTTCCCCCACATAGTTTGTTTTCTAACTATATAGGGTTAGGTAATTCCTTATATTCTCTTTGGATCACCTTTTTAATTTTCGTTCAAAATCCTATGCTCCATTTAAGTTACTTTGCCTTTGATGTGGCTTTTATGTTTCAATGCCATTTATTTCTTCTAATGAGTTGCTCATTTTTTTTGATATGGAATCATTAAAGTAGTTTACACATTATTTTCTCTAGCAATCCTTGTTTTATATTTATTTTGATATTAGATTCTTACTTGCGATGCATTTACTATTTGTTTGAAATTATTTACTTTTATGGGTAGTCACATTTTCATTGTGAATTTATTTTTTAGCTAATCTTTCTTTACGAGATCATCTAGACATTGGTGAAGTAATAGACTACCTTCCTTATCTGGGCTTATAAGAGAAACCTTCCCAGTTTCCTTTATGAAACTCCCATAAGAAATCAACAAGTTGCCATGGTAGGAAGTTTTGTGAAGAGCCTCAACAATTCATTATATAACGATGTGAATATGGATGGTATTCCCATTGGTAGAAAAGTGAACTTGAATGCTTATGAATCCGATGAAAGTATTTGTCATGATTTGGAGAATATGTTTCAACTAAGTATGGAGAGTGAGTAGCATTCGACCTTATTTTTTGTGTTCATGGCTTTCATTCATGCAACAATATAGACTCATATGATACTATTTTCATATCTGATTGAAGCTTGCACTCCCATGGGGAATAGGTATGCAATGAAGCGTTTGAGTCTTTTAGACCCTGTTGTTGATTTTGTACTAACTTATGAATATGGTGAAGGAGACCACATGCTTGTGGAAGATGTTCCATGGGAAGTAAGCTCTGATTCCTGAAATTCCATACTTTTTACTTAGATAATTGATTTTGACTTTATGGAAAATTTCAACGATCACAATAGATCTATGTTCTGTAGAATTTTTCTTCATACAATCAAACAACTAAGGATCATGAAAAACTTAAGCAAAAACTAATTAAGTACGCTAAAGTCAAATTCCCATTCTTTTCATGTTAACTTTCTTTATATTTTTATCAAGTAATATGGAGGGTTATTCTATTTTTTTGGTGTTTCATATTAGAAATGGTAAATGAAAGTAGGGTATTTTTTGTTTGCAACTTAAAAATGCTCAAAGAAGAGAAGGGTTACTTGAGTGGAAATGCTTATGTCAAGTCCATTCAATGATATATTTTACACCATCATTGAAGTAGAATGCTAGCAGATCACAAGACTCTCTTAATGGTCATGGTGACCATGTTACAAAAGTGTTTATTATTATTTTCCAGTAATTTCCTTTGCCTATTAGCCACCATTCCTACAATTTTATACTCCTCATTATGATGTTATATAAATTTAACTGTTGATCCAAGCATTTTCTTTATGGGATTTGGAAAATGCACACGTAAACTTGTTCGTTGATTGATCTATTTGTCAAGCATAATATTGTAGTGTTGCACACATTCATTAGGTTGGATTTCCATAGTTGTACTTTTTGTTTTTGTCTTATGGAAAGATTCATGAAGCTGATTTATTTTTTGGTTGGACCACATTTTCTTTTGCCCCATGAGATTCATATAAAATCATATTAGGGCCTAGAAAAATGCATTAAAATGTGATTTTTCTGCACATCCTTGGATTTTTTCTTGAAATAAAACCCTCTAAATTAATTTTGATTTCTAACCTTGTGTTCTATCCTTGTTCATTGCATACATATTAGTTTCTGTAATAAAAAAGGCTTACCTAGGGTTTTCTACCTAAATTTTTGGACAACATAGCAAGGTGTAACTGATGAAGCACTAACTTTAGGATTATATGCATATTAGTTGGTCAAACAACATGATAATATCTTCAGTTTATGATTTATCCTTTTTTTGAAATGCTCTAAAGAAAAAATGAGATCACCAATGTTAGTGTGAGGAATGTAGAAGGCAGGAATGCTGAAAGCAATTCAATTTCAAGCTATCATGAAGAAATTTTAGGGTAAGCAAGGTCAAGTCAATTCAACACTTCTACCATTTTGAAAATCAAATACAAAGAAACACCTCCAATAAATAGGAGTGAAGCCAAGCATTTGAATTTTGCTTAGGATACACTCAAACTGTAAGTTGTTGATGACCCATACACTATGAAGGAAGATCTTGATGCACAACTAGAAAGCAACCCTGAGGAACAATTTAACACTCCCTTAATCCCAACACTCTAATCTAACAACTATTAGAAAATTATATATTACAGAGCAGTTGAACACATAAAATATTTTGCAAAAATATAAACACAGAAGACGCAAACAAGAGAGACACAAATATATGTGGTTCACCCAATTTGGGCTACGTCCACGGAGAAAAAACCAGTCCTTCCTTTTATATTATCCAGCAAAATGAAGAGATACAACCTACAGCAAATCCGCTATAATTCCTTCTTCGCTTTCACACAATCTCCTCTCTCTTTCTTGCTCAGAATACAGATCTACATAGTCGTAATACAATTCCCTCATATATAGCAAGGGGTTGTCGTCTAGGGAAAAAAACCCTAAATTAAACATAACTTCTACCTTCAGATCTCCGCCTAATGAATGGCCCAGATTGACTACGAAATTACAACATTTTACAAGGAAATTTTACATCTATTTTTTAGGCTTCGGGGGCACTGTCCCCTGATCCCCTACTAGGGGGGTGCTCCAAATAATCACCGTCACTCCCCCCGGACCCCCCTGGTGGCATACATTTTACAGGTGATGTTGCTACCACATTACGAACTGGGGTCCAATGTAGCGATACCTCTAAATAAAGAAGATAATTAGGCTCCACACCCAACAACAACACATATTGATTCCAATGTGCTCTAGTTTCAAGGATTCACCCAAAACAAAGATCTTCTCATAGTAGGTTTCCCATCAGTCCTTCACATGGGGGCCAACTTTGAGAATTACAAAAGTAAACTTTTCCCGATTGGAAAAATCATGAATAGAAAAATATCCTTCTAACATATTTAACCATTTATCTACAATGTATGCACCTATTTGACCTTCAAATATGGGGATGTCAAACTTAACTTGTACCTTAAAGGGTGTGGCACTTCCAGAGTAGCTGTCGGAAGTAGATGCCTCACCTTTGAGTAGCCACTGAAGCATCTGGGCAAAGTTGTCCATCATCGCATTCCTTTGTTGCTCAAGGGCTTCTTCGAGAAAGATTTTAAAAGGATCTCCTGCCCCCTCATCTTTATTCTCTTTCGCCATGGGAGCCCATCAGGATTTGCAAGGCTGGTCTTGCAAAGGTTCGACCAGTTCGATCCCTATCTCTTTATATCCCGACCTCGTTGACGACATGAAAATAAAAACAGAGAAAGAGCATACTGCTTTGATACCACTGATCTGAACTTAAACATGAATACAACAAATTACAAATATAATCATAAATATATATATATATGAAACAGAAATAACACTTCATTTCATTAAGATCAAATACTGAAATATGCTTACAAATAAAATAGAAACAAGACTAGCTTGGGCAATGGTAGCTTATCTCTTAGAAGAGATGTGGCTGCTACACACCTCTGCACTATGTTACAATGAGCCTCAAGGGCCTATTTATTATTGAAAAACATGAGAAAACACTAAACAACCAAAACCCTAAATCCAGGAGATGTAAATCCAAAAGGTTGTGCACATTATTAGGGTTAGTTGGGAAGCCAACTTATCGGGGTCATAACTTGGTCATATTATCTACGTTTGGCGCATACGATACCTTATTGGAAAGGTCTCTCTGAGTACTACAGGATTTGCCACAGGCTCCTTCCCACGACTATGGGCCTACAGTGGACCTAAAAAAATCGTTTAGGGGGTCAAAACTGCTTCGGAAGTTCAGGACCCGAAAAATAATGAAAAATAGTGAATGCTGAAATAAACAAGGAAACAAATGAAACTGACTAGAGGTGTAAGTGGAACAGGTGGGTGGCCACCAATATCCACCTAGATAAAAAAATCCTTTATATTAAATCTATGATTTACTATGGGGTATAAAATTTGCAGGAAATAAAGTATGGAACTACGCCAATAGAAGAGTTGTTGCAACTAGGCATAAAATTTGGTTTTAAAACCATGTGTACAATTCATGACTCGCTTCTTGCTATGGTACATTGTTATTCGATTTTCATTAATGTATATTATTTATTTCAATTTTCATTATTCTCACCAATGTGGATACACTCATTACACTTTATTTTTATGGTTGTTGATGAAATGTGATCAAGAAGATGAAGATAATCGATGCAATCAACAAAACATTGTCCAAATAACCCAAGCCATCAAAGTGGCTCGAGCACTGACAACAGTTCCAATGAAGAATGATGATCTATTTGCATATCAACACAAGTTGTATTTTGTGAAATATTTTTTTTTGTGAAAATCATGCATTTTGTTTAATATAATGGGCATCGTGTCTCAATTGAAAGAGAAGGGATTACCAATAACTATCCCATTTTGTATGACAAAGAGCCTCTTATTCATATCTAATAAATATATTTTAATTTATTCTATTGAGTTGTCCAATGCCATTGTGAAATATTACACCACTGATTAAATATATGGATGATTAAATATTATAATGAAGAGATGCAATGATGATTTAACAAATTAATCATATACAAATGCACTAATCAAAATTTAATTTATATGAATACTGTTATAAGATATATGTAGATTCTTCAGTGAATAATGGATTTAAAAAATCACAATAATTGCATTGTCATAGGTCGATGTTTCTAAAAAGAGAAAATCTCATACAAAACACTAGTGCATCTGTAAAATAAACATGCACTGTTGCATTATTCTATATAAAAGCACTGTTACAACAAGATTTTTGCATGGTCAACGCCTTTTTCTGAAAATACAACACTGGGGCGTTATATTCTTCAAGCAGTGGTATTGTTTTCATGTAACACCCCAGTACATTGTACTTCTTAAAGAACCATTGCTTTCATAGAACTAATTCCCCAGTGCTAAAAAATATTGTTTCCAACCCCAATCCATTATTCAAATTAACAGAACCAGTTTTTTTATATTAGTAGTGCATTGATGATTTTATACAAATCATAAGCATCAACATTTTGAGTTTAAATAAAAGCATCGGGTATACAATATTTTTTCCTGCCCCAGTGTTGTTCCTAAAGGGTACAACCCAGGGCATTTGTTTAACATATATGCACTGGGGCAGTATACTTTTCAGGCATTGGTGTTCTATGCATTCAATGCCTCAATGCTTTTATTTAAATATAAAACACATATTATTTTATAGTGTTATGCACCAGTGTTATTTTTCCATTAAGCATGTAGAAATATGGTGATAGAATTGCAACTGCTCAAGAAATTTTAATCTAAATCAAGAGACATAATTCTACTCTATTTCTCTGCGGAAATTAATTCACAATTTAGAAAAATATCCACAGACATGCAATAAGAAAAGCCACACATGCACAATAATATTTTCTAGGGGAACCCAACTGCGAAAAACCACTCAAGCCTCTTCGCATTAATCATATGAAAAGAGAATGTATTATAATTGCTAGCTCGCTTTGAGCTCAACATGCAAGTGAATAACCTTTCTCTCTGCTTAATGAGAAGCTCTAACCCAGACTTACTCAACTTTGGTCTCTGCTTCAGCGCTTATTTCTTTGCACAAATCTTGAAGAATTAGCCCCTTTTTTTGAGGAATTTTCCTCTAATTGATTGAATTCCTAAGGTTTTATTATTTGACTGCATGAAAAACGTGCACACTCAAACTAGTTTACAACTGCTTGTTACACTTCCTTGGAATCTCCACCAGAGCCGGGGAAAATGAATTATCTACATGCAATATCTATTTTGAACTTATTGATCAGTTAACTAGATGACCACTAAGTTAGACTATTGTCCCACAGCACAGTTGACCTTCCACTAGTTCTATCAACAATTAGAACTAGTTTAACTGAACACAACTAGATATGGCCGAATCAGATTACTAAAATTTAGTAATCACACACACTTAACTAAACTCCAAGCCCTCTAACTCGAGTTTACTCAGTGAACTGAGTGACAAGAGATATGCCACCTCAATTAACTGCCTCCATGTTGTCTTCTGATGTGGAAATTCAAATTTTCTCAATTTTACCAAGGCAAAGTCAAATTGAGCCTTTCTTGCTACTCTTCTTAACAAAGTGCACCGCTAAAAAAAATATCTGCTAAAACCTTTGACCGCCCAGATTTTTTTAATTATGGTGAAGTTTCACTAAAATATCTGCTACCGCAAATAGATGTTGTAGAAAAGGTTTTATCAATTTTATAACACTAAAAACCTTGGTTATGACCTCCGCTAGAAGGTATTTTCCTTGTAGTGTATATTTAGCATTAATATATATTGTCTTTGGGTGATCCTTTGTTTTCTATTATCATTTATTTCATGTGTGCTTGCTTTTCCCCCACATATTTTGTTTTCTAGCTGTATAGGATTAGGAAATTCCTTATTTTCTCTTTGGATCACCTTTTTAATTTTCTTTCAAAATCCTACGCTCTGTTTAAGTTACTTTGTCTTTGATGTGGCTTTTATGTTTCGATGCCATTTATTTCTTCCAATGAGTTGCTCATTTCTTTTGATATGGAATCATTAAAGTAGTTTACACATTATTTTCTCTAGCAATCCTTGTTTTATATTTATTTTGATATTAGATTCTTACTTGTGATGCATTTATTATTTGTTTGAAATTAATTACTTTTATGGGTAGTCACATTTTCGTTGTGAATTTATTTTTTAGCTAATCTTCCTTTACGAGATCATCTAGACATTGGTGAAGTAATAGACTGGCTTCCTTATCTAGGCTTAAAATAGAAACTTTCCCAGTTCCCGTTCTGAAACTCCCATACGAAATCAACAAGTTTCCATGGCAGGAAGTTTTGTGAAGAGCCTCAACAATTCATTATATAACAATGTGAATATGGATGGTATGTCCATTGGTAGAAAAGTGGACTTGAATGCTTATGAATCCTATGAGAGTATTTGTCATGATTTGGAGAATATGTTTCAACTAAGTATGGAGAGTGAGTAGCATTCGACCTTATTTTTTGTGTTCATGGCTTTCATTCATGCAACAAGATAGACTCATATGATACTATTTTCATATCTGATTGAATCTTGCACTCCCATGGGGAATAGGCATGATATGAAGCCTTTGAGTCTTTTAGACCATGTTGTTGATTTTATACTAACTTATGAATATGGTGAAGGAGACCGCATGCTTGTGGGAGATGTTCCATGGGAAGTAAGCTCTGATTCCTGAAATTCCATACTTTTTACTTAGACAATTGATTTTAAGTTTATGGAAAATTTCAATGATCACAATAGATCTATGTTCTGTAGAATTTTTCTTTTTCTTCATACAGTCAAACGACCAAGGATCGTGAAAAACTCAAGCAAAAACTACTTAAGTACACTAAAGTCAAACTCCCATTCTTTTCATGTTCACTTTCTTTATATTTTTATCAGGCAATATGGAGGGTTATTCTATTTTTTTGGTGTTTCATATTAGAAATGGTAAATGACAGTATGGTAATTTTGGTTTGCAACTTAAAAATTCTCAAAGAAGAGAAGGGTCACTTGAGTGGAAATGCTTATGTCAAGTCCATCCAATGACATATTTTACACCATCATTGAAGTAGAATGCTAGTAGGTCACAAGACTCTCTTAATGGTCATGGTGAACATGTTACAAAAGTGTTTATTATTATTTTCCAGTAATTTTCTCTGCCTATTAGCCACCATTCCTTCAATTTTATACTCCTCATTATGATGTTATATAAATTTAATTGTTGATCCAAGCATTTTCCTTATGGAATTTGGAAAATGCACACGTAAACTTGTTCATTGATTGATCTATTTGTCACACGTAATATTGTAGCATTGCACACATTCATTAGGTTGGATTTCCATAGTTGTACTTATTTTTTTGGTCTTATGGAAACATTCACAAAGCTGATTTATTTTTTGGTTGGACTACGTTTTCTTTTTCCCCGTGAGCTTCATATAAAATCATATTAGGGCCTAGAAAAATGCATTAAAATGAGAATTTTCTGCACATACTTGCATTTTTTTCTTGAAATAACACCCTCTAAATTAATTTTGATTTCTAACCTTGTGTTCTATCCTTGTTCATTGCATACATAGTAGTTTCTGTAATAAAAAAAAGCTTACCTATGATTTTCTCCCTAAATTTTTGAACAACATAGCAGGGTGTAACTGATGAAGCACTAACTTTAGCATTATATGCATATTGGTTGGTCAAACAACATGATAACTATCTTCAGTTTATGATTTAATGTCTTTTTTGTGAAATGATCTAAAGAAAAAATGATCTAAAGAAAAATGAGATCACCAATGTTAGTGTGAGGAATGTAGAAGGTAGGAATGCTGATAGCAATTCATTGTCAAGCTATCATGAAGCAATTGTAGGGTAAGCAAGCTCAAGTCAATTCAATACTTCTACCATTTTGAAAATCAAATACAAAGAAATACCTCCAATAAATAGGAGTGAAGCCAAGCATCTGAATTTTCCTTAGGATACATTCAAACTGCAAATTATTGATGACCCATACACTATGAAGGAAGATCTTGATGCACAACTAGAATGCAACCTTGAGGAACAATTTAACACTCCCTTAATCCCAACACTCTAGTCTAACAATTGTTAGAAAATTATATATTACAGAGCAATGGAACACATAAAATATATTGCAAAAATATAAACACAAAACGCATAAAACAAGAGAGACATAGATATATGTGGTTCACCCAATTTGGGCTACATCCACGAAGAAACAGCCAGTCCTTCCTTTTATATTATCCAACAAAATGAAGAGATACAACCTACAACAAATCCGCTATAATTCCCTCTTTGCTCTCACACAATCTCCTCTCTCTTTCTCACTTAGAATACAGATCTACATAGATGCAATACAATTCCCTCATATATGGTGAGGGGTTTCCTTCTAGGGAAAAAACCCTAAATTAAAATAACTTCTACCTTCAGATATCCACCTAATGAACGGCCCAGATTGACTATGAAATTACAACATTTTACAAGGAAATTTTACATCTATTTTTTATCGGTGCTCCAAATAATCGTTGTCATCCCCCCCCCCGACCCCCTGGCGGCATACATTTTACGAGAGACGTTTCCGCCACATTACAAACTGGGGTCCAATGTGGAGATACCTCTAAATTAAGAAGATAATTAGGCTCCACAACCAACAACAACACAAATTGATTCCAATGTGCTTGAGTTTCAAGGATTCACCTAGAACAAATATCAACTCATTCAAAACCCTATATATATATATATATATATAGAGAGAGAGAGAGAGAGAGAACTGAGAAACCTCAAATTAAAGTGAAACAAAAGTAGTCTAATTCTATTATGGGTCCAAGGAGTCAAAGGTTCACTCACTACTAAACAAAGGGGTGTTTTAAGACGTATATTTAAGATGAAATTTTAATTTTATCTTAAAAACATATGCTAAATTTTCAATTGCCTTGAATTGATACAAAGAAAAGCGAAGCATACAACGAGCTAATTCTCTTAAATTAAGGCAAAATAAAAAATCCCTTTCATTTTTAGTTTTTATTAATTCGGATTCAGGTATGGGGGAATTAGATTTGTAGAGAGTAGAAGTAGCAAGTAGCAACAAGAGAATCAAAGACTCTTTAGTGTTTTTTGAAAAAATTGACGCTTATGCCTCTGAAGCTTGATCCCACCTAAGTGGTTGAAGTATACATGAGGGTCACATGGGGTGAAGTGGTAGTTGCTTCGTATTTGGCCCCTAATATAGGCCCTCTAGGTGTTTCTCCAAAGAAGATAGAAGAAGACATTACAAAGGAAAAAGCAAAGGTCTAGAAGGGTTTAAGGGTCACGGTAAAGCTCACCATTTAGGACATGCATAGCAAGGTCATTGTGGTATTGAGTGTCTCTGGTCATAAAATCCCTCAAGGAGCCAAAGAGAGATAAGAAGAAGATAAACATCAAGCACTATGGAATATTTTCCTCAATGATGGAATTGAGATTGCTAAGGTTATGAGGTTGAGGTCCATTGTGAAGGAGTTTTCTATGATGATAAAGAAGATTCTCGGCACATGGTGGATTGAAAGGATCCTAAGTATGTATAGGCCAATATCGACGAATGATGGGTCAATATCCCTAAATAATGAAAGAATAATTCACATTTGGCAATTGAAATGAAAGCCTTTCATTATTTTTATTGTTGTTTATTTTTTCATTTGTTTAGGGTTTTTAAGGTTGAAGGAAGTTGAAAACTAGAAGATGGAATGTGAATTTTATTTTAGGAACTTGAGACATTTAGGGGCATGTGAATTACATATCAGGCCCTGGGGGTTTTGAGGCATTTTCCAGTTCTTTAGATACTTTGGGTAGTTATGTATATACGTACACGCAAATCCACTAAATGTATGGAAGAATTTTTTGGATTATTGGAATATTCAACTCATTATCAAATTTCCTCACAATTTTCATTGCTTTTCTTAATGTTTTAAAGAAGACAACTCTAGTATGTTACCCTTTAAATAATATTTCTATGATATAACATCATATTCTCTTTACAAATCCATTAGGGTTTCATTTCTCAAGAATTTAGAATCAAAACCACCCCTTAGATTCAACCCAATGACATCTCTAGTAAGAATAGTCTTATGGTTACATTTACTGTTTCCTTTAAATAGATTTTCCTGCTTATAGTCTATCTCGGTTTTTGATTGAAACTTAACCTCGAGATTTGGTTCGATTCAATATCCATTGGATATTTGAAGTAAAACAACTTATGATCATTTTCTATTTAATATTTCACCAAAAAGAGAACATATCCTTGTTTATAACCCTTTGTTTCTGATGCATAATAAATTTTGTTGTAATACTTTAGTCTTTATGGGTAGTAGGTTTTTAGGAACTCCCTTTTCTTAGTCATAGTTTTTATTGTGGGCCAGTAAAGCTATTTTATAAAATTTCATTCATAATGCATGTAGGTAATAGAAATAAATGTCATGTATCTACAAAAAATAAAACTTTTTACAACATTTTTCTTTTTTTTTCTCCTATGTGTTGGCACCATACCAATATATTTTTGGCATCTAATGCTTAAAATTTTAAACAATAAATATTTTGTTTTTGTAGCCTTCTAGTTCTCAAGACTTGTGTCATGTAAATGTTAGAATTGAATTTATCATTTCATAGCATATATTTTACTTAAAATGTTATGCAACCAACTCACAAAATAGAAGAAAAGATAGACCAACGACTTCAAAATCGAGGGGGAAACCTCCTTTACATTACACAAATGAATAGTTCTTGGATGATACAAATGACAAGACCTCATTTCTATATATGGGAGTCTAAGGGGTCACAATATAATCATAGCCGATGTAAAAGTAATATTCTAAGGGTAGAACAATAAAAATAGTGTGCTTCTAAGGGGCACAATAATAACAATATGGGGACTACATGGGCACACCAATAAAATAAGGGTGTTGCACTAATGACAATAAGGGGGTTTCACTAATGTCAATAAGGGGCTACACTAGTAGTATAGGGACCTAACATGCCCCTCTCCTTCAAAAAAGTGTTGTCCTCAACGCTTGAGTAGTTTTGGATGCTTTTGTATAAAATTCTCATCCTCCCATGTTGAATCTTCAGTGGGTAAGTTCTTCCACTTGATGAGATACTCTAAAATTGATCGATTTTGTAGCTGTCAATTTCTTGTTCATGTGACTGCTTTAGGTACCAATATGATTTTTCCTTCCTCTTCAAGTTCTGGCAATAATTTTTGAACTGGTAGCTTGTCACCTATAACCTTCTTTAAGCATGACACATGGAAAATTGGGTGCACTCGTGAAGATGAAGGAAGCTCCAATTTGTATGCCATAGTACCAAACTTTTGTAACACCTTGTACGGGCCATAATACTTTGGTGATAATTTATTATCCTTCTTAGCTTGCTTAAGGGACATTTGTTTGTATGGTTGTAGCCATAGAAATACCCGGTCACCTACATCAAAAGTTATTTCGCTCCAATGTTGATTTGCCTATTGTTTCATTCTATTGTGCGCCAAAGTGAGGTTATCCTTTAATAGTTGGAGAACTTGTTGTTTATGCTCGATGTGATATTCCATCTCTTGAACCTTAGAATTTTCTCTTAAATATGATGTGAATGATGGTGGATGATATCCATAAAGTGCCATAAATGGGGTCATTTTTATTGCATTATGGAAGGAAGTGCTATACTACCATTCAGCCAGGGGCAACTACTTGAGTGTCTATTTATCAGATACAAAGCAACAAAGGTATCCTTCTAAACATTTGTTTACTATCTCAGTTTTGCCATCATATTTGGGATGATAAGATGATCTATGAGCTAACTGAGTACCCAAACAAGAAAATAGTTATTTCCAAAAAAATTCCAGTGAAAATGGGATCTTTGTCACTTACAATAATATTTGGGTTTCAACGCAGCTTTTGAATTGTTTCCATAAATGCAACAACAACTGTGTTGGCTTTAAATGGATGATATACTGCACAAAAGTGTGCATACTTGGTAAGTCTATCAACTATCACCATGATGACACTCTTTCCTTCAGACGTGGGTAAACCTGTGATAAAATCTATTGAAACCTCCTCTCAACTTTATTTTGTTGGTAGACCAAACATTCCACCACAAACTTTTGAATATCAGATTTAAGGCCATCCCAAAAAAATTCCTTCTTAACCCTGTGGTAAGTTTTTGAAAATCCTGAGTGCCCTCCTAAGGGAGATGTGTGCAATTCCAGAAGAATATTTTGTTTAAGTTGGGAATTCTTACAGAGGTATAAGCGATATTTGTACCATAACGAATCATTTTTCCAGCTAAATGTATCAGATGTACTGGGATCTTATTGCAACTTTTGAACGTGTTCCCACACTTCATTGTCATTCTTCCATTCATCCCTTACTTCGTTTTTCCAATCCTATTGGATAATATAAATAGCACAAAACAATGCTTCCACATCCTCATCCTTTCTTGAGAGTGCATATGCAACAACATTTTGCTTCCCTTTTTTGTAGATGATTTCAAAGTCAACCCAACATCTTTGTGACCCAATTTTTCTTCTCTTTTGAAGATAATCTTTTTTCTAAAAATTATTTAAGACTATCATGATCCCTTTTCACCTTGAAGTGTCTTCCCATTAGGTAAGGTTGCTATTTCTTAAGTGCATGTAGTATTTCCAACATTTCCTTCTCATAAATAGCTTTTTGTAAATACTTCCCTTTGATTGGATGACTTTCAAAAGCAATGGGTCTTTCTTCTTGCATTAAAACAACACCAATTCCATTTCCTGAGGCATCACATTCCACAATAAAGTTTTTTTTTTTTTTTTTTTTTTTTTTTTTTTTTTTTTTTTTCGGTGTAGCTAAACTGGTGCTTGGCACATTGCTCTTTAAGATGTCAAAGGTCTCGTGCTTTGGAATCCATGGAAATGCATCTTTCTCAATAATGTGTTAGAGTGTTGTCGTTCTCGCTTAGATTTTTTCAATATTTGCAATAATACCTTGTCACCGGAGAAATCCTTTTAGAGCTTTTATGAAGGTGGGATTTCCATTCCTAATGGTTTAATTTGCTAGTCCACCTTAACACCTTCATGAGATACAACATGACCCAAATATTCCACCTCTTTTACTCCAAAGAAACATTTGGAGATTTTTGCATATAATTGTTTCTCCTCCAATAGTTTAAGCACCATGTCAACATGTTGGACATGATCCTTCCAAGACTTAAATCAAATCCAATCATGATTAAACTGTAGAATTGGATTTTATGAACTAGTCTAGCATTTAAACAATCTGCACACAACTTTTATTTGCAAAAATAAAATGGACTAAGAGTAGTGGCATTTGGATTTGCAACACTTTCAGAATTTATTATTTTTTCTTTTCTTTCTAATCTAAAATTTTATTTTTGCCTTCCTTTTTTAGGGCATCTATTCTAACATTTTATTTGATATGGACTTATTCATCACAGTATCCCTAACATTTTTTGTTTCAACATTCTTTTTGTCCATATCCTAACTTAACATTTTCTTGCAATATATTTTCAATTTTTTTATTAATTGATGCTAACTTACCAAAATCAAAAAATGCTACAACACCTCTCAATGGCTAATATTAAATCATGATCGAGGACTAAGATTAAATCATAATTTAACTTAGGATTTTTTTAATATTTTGTAAGTCTAACTTTAGGAAATAGTTAAACAATTAATATTTTTCTAAAGTGGTTGTCTTGTGGGTTCTTTTGCAATCCTTAACACCTAATCAAGAAGAACCCTCACTTCTCTACTCCAATAAACATGTTGTGGCTTTATTTTCCTCTTACATGTGTCATTTTTTCTTTCTCTATGTTTTGCAAGTGTCGCTTTTTCTTGCTTTCACTCTTGCATGTGCCGCTTTCACTTGTTTTCACACATCCTAAGAGAACATTGGCACACCTTCTAGAGTTAGATCGAACACATTCTCTTGTGTTAGTTGATCCTAATTTTTATTAGAACACGTCTTGGACACATTCTCATGGCATAGCACACCTTTTGGTCACAGTTGACTCTTGTGTCATAAAGATATATCTTAAGTGTCACATTTAGAGATAAGTGTCGTTTTACTATCGTTACATTGTATGCTTGTTGGTTTTGGGTACTATGTATCTCCTTGCTATGTGCATTGGTGTATATGTGTGTGTGATCATGTTCAAGAATTGTTATATGTGTTTAATCTCTTGTATCATTGATCTCACACTTAGTCAATTTTGAGTTCTTCCCCATCCTCACATCTTGCACAACTCATGAAGCGCACTAAAATTCTATCCAAGTGATGAGCGCATTGCACATTCCTAAGCATCAATGATGAGACCCTTACCTCCTATACTTATGCATTATTCCCATCTAGAGGACAACCTCCTTCATTGCACTTTCGTCACTGTGCATTGAGCAACTTCAAAGCATAGTCACTCAACCTTTTTGCTTACACTTTCTCACTACACAATCCTAGACCACCCTTTCTTGGAATTGCGCATTGCACATTCTTAGTGGATATTAGGGCCATTTCTAGAACCTTACAATGATCAATTGTGCAATAAATTGAGCCTCCTCTTCTGCCACTACGCACTGCATGGTCACAATGCCCAAGCTTGCCACCCTTCTCTCCTGAACTTTCCCATTGTGAAATGCATTGACCAAGCCTTCCCTTCACTATGCACTATGCACTTTTAGTGAGAAGTAGAGCCATATTTTATCCTTTGTAGTTCTCAACTATGCAATACCCAAATCCTTCTCCCCAAGCATTACGTATAGCGTAGTCACAGTGAGAAATCTTGCCTTTTTTGCCTCCAAGACCTATACAATGCACACAATCTTGCCTCCTCCCCCTGTCATTGCACACTGCACATTGCCAGTGCCCATTCCTTCATTTATTTCCTCCTAATCCTATGCAGTGAGCACTAGAAAGCCTCTCTCAATCCTTGCACATTGTCCCATCACAATTAGCCTCACATGAGAAAACAAAGATATAATAGGTGATTTTGGGATTGATGTTGTCTTGTCATAAGTGAAATTCATTTTCAAGTGATAGCATCTTATAAAAACAATGATCAATGAGGTCAGAAAGAAAAGGTTACAAGAAAGACACCTGTGGAGATGAGACACAAAGAGAGCATCAAGCAAGAATAAAGTAATCTTGAAACATGTATGACAAAGAGATGGAAAATCATGTTGAATTCAAAGATTCCAATACTTATCTAGACCCTTTGGAGGGTGAAGATGAAGTACAAGTCATATATAGCATGAAGAACTGAAGACATAGCATCAAAGAGAGGAACTTGGCATTCATACATAACAATGAAGTCTTATGTCACAGTTGCCAATTATGGCTTCTCAAAGTGTCATCACAAAATCCTTATGTTGCCCATGTATTTTGCCATAATTTTTGGAATGTAATTTTATATTTCTAAAAAAATGAGAAAACGTAAAATGTGTGGAATCCCAAGGGTCAAACATGGAATGTGGAAAGCCACTGGGAAGTCCAAGAGTCACGTAGGAGCTCAAAGATCACATAGAAGCTCAAAAGTCATATGGGAGCTCAAGAGTCATGGGGGATATCAAGAGTCACATGGGAGGTGTAGAGTCACCTCATTTGCTATAAATAAACCCTCATAGATCAAGCAAAGGAATTTTTACCTTGACTTCTCTAGCTTGGCAAAGGAGAGAAGATCATTCTTTGGAGGAGAAAGTAGTGACTTAATGTTCCACTATTTGGGCTAGTGTTGCATCATTTTAATTGTGTACTTGGAACTTTCATTTAATATATGAAGCTCTCAGAGTCATCACATTTTCATGCATGTATCATGGATGTTGTGAGACTATTCTTTTAAAGTTTATGGTATATGTTTGTGTTCATACTTACTAAAGAAAATGAATTGTTTTGATGGCTTTGGTATATATCTTATTAATTGAGTGTTGTACTTATTTTCATGATCGTTTCTACTTTTGGAACTATTTCACAAGTTAAATAATGATTGTTCCTATGCTCGTGTGTATCTTTATAAGGATTGTATTTTTATTTTTCTTCTAAAGGATCACTCTCTCTTCTCTCATATGTGAAAGTGCATTTTCTACATTGCAATTAGTGTTTCACAAAGTTAACTCACTTGTTTATCACAAAGTTATGTGCATACTCTCTTGTGTTGATAATGGCAACCAAGGAAAATCATTAAGATCAATATAATGGTGACCAGGTTGAATTCTTGGATGGGGCTCCTATCCAAATTGGTGTGAGGTCTAGTTGGGACTTCATATCAGGGAGAACCCTACTGTTGGCAACATCTAGCATCGTTAACATAACTCAAATCAAGTGAGTACAATTAGAGAATATGTGAGGAAATCTAACCGGGATATGATCTGAGGAACCGAGAATAAATAAGTTTGAAGATGAAGTTTGGGGAGTATAGTTAGACTACACGTAGCCTATTCAAGAATTAGAGCACAATCAAGTGCAATTATAGAAGCATAAATTAGTTTCTGGTGTACAATGAAAAGAGTGTTGTAAAAAGTAAAAGAGAGTGGCATTTAATCTAGAAAAAGTGCAATATGCAGAACAAAGTAAGTACAATATGTGCAAAGTTATGAAACAAAACAAGCACAATATCTAGAGTTGAGAAGAATAGAGCAACATAGAACAAAAAAATATTACAGATTATATGTAAATTAGGGGATTGGAGTTTGCTTTAGGTTGGTTCTTATAAATTAGGGGATTGGTCTCTCCTTTAGGCATGTTCCAATCAATTATAGGGGATTGGTGTCTCCTCTAGGTTTGTGCCTATAAATTATGGGATTGGTTTTTGCTTCAGGTTGGTGCCTATAAATCAAGGGGTTGGTGTCTCCTTCAGGTTGGTCCCTATAAATCAATTAGGGTATTAAAGTATTTTATAGTTTGGTTCCTACAAATTGATGTAATAGTAGGTTAGTTCCTATAAGAACAATCATTAGAGAAATTTTGAGGTAAAAGATGGCCCTAAAACAAAATAAGAACCAATAGGATTCAAGATGATGATGTCAACCATGGGGGACAATTGACCATTTTTGGCATAAAAAAAGTAAAAGGATTAAAAAAAATCAATGCATATTTTCAACTAATCTCCCTACAGTTTTACTCAATTTTTGAGTTGGAACACTCGTTGGATACATAATTTAATTCCACTTGCAAGGAGTACCCATGTTGCATACTTTTAATGGACTCTAATACATGAAAATTTTTATTGCAATCATGTTTTTTAATGTATTTCTCATTTTTTCGTTTAGCAGGGTCCATTAAAAGTATGCAGCATGGGTACTCCTTGGATGAAGAAATAACTTTTGCATCCAATGAGTGCTCCCATTTGAAATTTGCGTAAAATTGTAGGGAGATAAGTTGAAAATTTAACTAGCAGCTTAATTAAATCTAATTAAGGTCATTTCTCACAAATCTAATTCTCAGTATTGGAGAAAATGTGTTCCCTAGCCTCATAGACATAATATGAGACTAGAACACCTATCCGAGCTACACAAACCAACACTCCCTCTTAGTGAGGAAGGTGTTTTACATAACACCCAACTTATCTCTGAAGAAGATGAACCTCGCCTTCCCCAAAGCCTTCATCAAAATATCTGCTACTTGCTCATATGTAGGTATATATTATAGCTAGGCAATCCTACGTTGCACACAATTCCTTATGAAGTGGTACCCGATGTCTATTTGCTTGGACTTGTCGTCAAACACCAGATTCTATGAAAATCTGATGCAACTTTGATTTTCACAATGTATCACTGACATCTCTCTCCTCTGACCACACAAGGCTACCAGCAACTTCCAAAGCTATATGACCTCACATGTAACCATGCTCACTTCGACGTACTATGCCTCCACTGAACTTAGTGGCATGGAATTTTGCTTCCTGTTGTACCGACAAACAACTCTTGATCCCATGCTGAAGCAACACCCTGAGGTGCTTTTCTGATCTACAATGTCCCTTTTGAATCTGCATTGGTATAGCCCACCAATATGACACCATCACCTCGAGTATTCATGATCTCGTACTTGACTATGCCACATAAATAGCTCAACACATGTTTACCTTCTACCCAATGTACTCTATTCAGCTCTACCGTGAAATAACTCAGAGACTACATAGGATATGTGTAACCTGGTGTTGACTAGATGCATGAGAGATGCATCTATCTTCCTCCAATTATTGA
This sequence comes from Pinus taeda, assembly GCA_000404065.3. NCBI lineage: Eukaryota > Viridiplantae > Streptophyta > Pinopsida > Pinales > Pinaceae > Pinus > Pinus taeda. Next base: position 60,218 of record APFE030519767.1, read on the forward strand.
TCATGGGTATAGACATGGCCTTGCAATCCACGGTCCCAATTGGAATTTTTCTTCCTGTTGTACCGACAAACAACTCTTGATCCCATGCTGAAGCAACACCCTGAAGTGCTTTTCTGATCTACAATGTCCCTTTTGAATCTGCATCGATATAGCCCACCAATATGACACCATCACCTCGAGTATACATGATCTCATACTCGACTATGCCACATAAATAGCTCAACACATGTTTACCTTATACCCAATGTACTCTCTTTAGCTCTACCATGAACTGACTCAGAGACTACATAAGATATGTATAACCTGGTGTTGACTAAATACCTAAGAGATGCATCTATCTTCCTCCAATTATTGAGCATGGGTATAGACATGCCCTTGCAATCCTCGGTCCCAAATATCCTCAAGATCTCTATGCAGTATTTCCCTTGACCAAGGAAAATATGTTAATTTTAGATATGTTCTATGCTAGAGCAATTTATTTCAATTTCTTTTCCACATTAGAAATCAAACCAGCATAAAGTAAACTACAGATAGAACATAAATATAAATCGCTGAAGACAAGCCAAAACAAGAGGACACAATATGTGGCACTAGCCAGGGACAAACCCTAATATGGGAAACCCTTGATCAATTCTTCTTTTATGTTCTTCAAAGTTCAGCAGAGAAAGTGAGAGAGATAGTACATTTACAATAGAAGTCAATCACTTTGACTTTTGATATTGGCATGAGATCAGTTGAAGACATATTGCTTCAATTGATTCTCTAAGGTGACTCGTTCACCTATCATAGTGCTGCATCTCGTCTATTCGCTGCACATTACTGTGTGACACCTTGTTGTACTGTCACATGTGTTGAACCTTGATGACTAAGCTGCTCTTATCCTCACGCTGCATCTTACATGGTCTTATTCATCATCAAGCTGCCCATGCTCATGATCTCATTCATCATTATGCTGCCCATGCTCATATCATCATGCTGCTTATTATGCTGCCCATGATCTCATACGTCATGATGCCTTCCTTTGGAGATAGATGCTCCAGCTGTTTCGGCAGTTCCCGGTAGTTCTGGCTTTTCTGGCAGTTTCGGCTTTTTTGGCAGTTCCGACATTTCTGGCTTTTCCGGCTTTTTCGGATTTTTCGTCTTTTCCGAAAGTTCTGGATTTTCCGGTAGTTCTGGATTTTCCGGCAGTTCCAACTTTTTCGGTTATTCCAGCTTTTCCGGCTATTCCGACTTTTCCGGCAGTTTCGGCTTTTCCGACGGATCTCTCCTCCTACTAAAACCTAAAGACGAGTAGAGAGAGGAAGAGATCCAAGTGTGTGTAGAAATGACTTGAAGTCCTCTTCTATTTATACTAAAACGTAGAGGTTGAATAGACATGATATTGGGTTTCTGAGCCTACATAAGTTGCTGGCTGACTTAACAATTTGTCCATAACATAAATAAATTCATAACTTTGTAAATACTTATCGGAATCGGATGATCTTTAGATCAATCCTACACCTCTTAATGAGAGGGATCCAATAAAAATATCAGCTGCCAATGCCATAAATAATATGACCCACATGGAGTTTGGCCCTAGTTTCCAATTTTAACAAAATGCTTGTCTCTACTCCAACGTTTGGGGCTTTCAAGGTAGTGCTAGCCTTCCCATGTCTCAAAGTGTGAGACCATCCTCCCCTGGGCCCTGGATCAATTGTTATTCTTTTAGTAGTGCTAAGCCGATTGAGGGCATGCTGGGTCCAGGTGCGTCATCCCATAAAATTCATCAATGTAGGGAAAAGTGTTGGAATGCTGTGGGTGCTGGAGACATCCACGAGTATGTATGATGCTCTGTCGTTGCTTGGAGTCCCATGGTTCTCAACGCTACACCTGTGGGTGTGAATTTGATCCTCTAGAAGACTTGGGTCTTAGTTAAGTTGCCCAAGCCATGGCTATGGAACCACTTGAAAATTACACACAATATCCAGTGCTATCAACTATATCATTAGGTATATTTAATCATTTTTGCATTGAAGATGAACCAAACTTGAAAATAATGGGAATTTGGAACTTCAAATAAGGCTTCCCTTCAAAAATTAAGGCTTTGAACTCGCAATGGTGTTACCTCCCTAGGTAGGAGTGGTTACTAGACCACCCTATTAGGTGTTTCCATTCCCTAAAGGGAAGTGACATGTCCTTGGTCCACCCTTCAATATATAGGTGTCATGTAAATAATGATGGAATGGAGGGGGAAAACTTCATGGCCAAGTGCCATGGTCAAAGGGACCAACAAAGATGGGCTCCTCGTCCTGGGTGTACATATGTGGGGAGGGAGTGATCATGGATGCATGAGTTTCCAACTCGGCTTTTGTTTTTCCACCCCTCTTGTACGCCTTTTACCTTTTCTTGATTTTTCTTTGTATGATGTATAACAATTATTACCCCCTTAATGATGAGGTAGTTCATTGCCCATTTGGGGTTGGGACTTGCAAGGGTTCCTCCTCATAATATGAAGAGAAACTTGTGCTCAGGATCTAGGTGATTTCCATAATGATTTAGGTAGAGCTTATGCTAGGATTTTTCCCACATGATACTGTGTATGTCCTGGCCATCTTTTACATTTTTACCTTATTTTGTTTTTGCTTGTGGCCATCACATGCTTTTTCTTGTTCATTTAGCTGCATCAACCTCTCAGGGAAAAGTTCTGGGCCCTACCCAAGTATGAGGATGTAAGGTGTTGAATCCCAAAGAACCAATGGTTAGTTGAGCCAGAAGGAGGGAGGTGGTGTTGAGGGTTTATATTGTAAGATGGTAAGTGGTAAGTATGGAATAGGGAGAGATGGGACTATGCTATCTCAATTGGGGTTTCCCAAGTAGTGCCCCTCCTATACCCATTGGTCCATTAGGGGAGGTCCCACTAGACTAGGATGAAATATTAACTCCCCATTTAAAGTCAGGGAACAAGATCACAGTCAAAACCCCTCCCCCTTCCAGTTTACCCAATAATCAATGTCAAATGCCCAAAATACAAACAAGCATAAGAACTCGATTGCTAAATGAATAAAGTACCTTTTCATCAGAAGCCCACCTTCTGTGCTCTTGCCAAATGGGCGAGAAGACATATGACGGATGCGGGTGGCAGAGATATGAATGGGACATTGTCATTGGCTAGGAGTGGTTGTCAGGGGCTACTGGCTAGTTGATTGGAAGAGATGATGGGAGAAAAATTTCTCCTATGGGATCACCCACTTTTGGTGGGTAACAGGGTCAATACACATACCATAGTACGCTGGAAACTATCTTCCCAACACTAAAATGCCTTGGAACTTTGGAGGTCTGAGCCTGTGTAATAAGTTGCAATATTTCACCTTTAGGAAAACAAAGCTTGTCTAGTTAGTAAAGCAACCCATTATGGAGATCATATTCAGCCTTATCATCAAGTTCTTCTACACAAATTGACCCTATGGCTAATGAAACACCTCTTTAAAATCCTCGTCTTTTGTGTACGCCTCTTTCTATGCATCATGGTGATCCAAATTTATGTAGGAACGAAATGAAATACATACATAAACAGAAACACAGAGCTACAACCAAAACATAACTTTAATTCATTAATAATAAAGTACTGAAAATTGTTACATGCAGAATGGAAATAAACTAGTTCAGGCGATGGTAGTTTAGCTCTGAGAAGAGATGTGGTAGCTGCATGCCTTCTGAACTGTTACAATGAGGCTTAGAGGCCTATTTATTATTGAGAAACAATGGAAAACCCTAAACATCCAAAAACCTAACCCTAGGAGATGAAGTGCCAAACGTTTGTGGGCCCTGTTGGGGTAAATTGGTTCAACTTATTGGGGTCGTAACATTGGCATACGATCTCCGTTTGACGCGTACGATACCTCGTTAGAAAGATCTAAGGACTACAAATTCCAACTGCAAACTCGTGCCATAAGCTATGGGTTTCTCTGTTTTCCAAAAAAACGTTGTTTAGGGCCTCAAAATGGCTATGGAAGTTTAGGACCCAAAAAACTACAAAAAATAGTAAACTGTGCTACAATTAAAGAAGCTGAAAGAAACAGTGGTGGGGGTCCAAGTGGAATAGGTGAGTGGCCACCAATATCCACTTGGATCACATGGGTAAAAGGATTTATGTGCATAAGAGTTCCCAAAGTTGTAATCTTGGATGTGGGTGGCCTTAAAAGCATGTATTTTAATTGCCCGTTTTCCAAAAAAACGTCGTTTAGGGTCTCAAAACGACTCCAGAAGTTTAGGACTCGAAAAATTGCCAAAAATAGTAAATTGTGCTACATTTAAGGAAACTGAAAGAAGCAGTGATGGGGGTCCATGATTCTTTAGTACATCCCTCTAGAGATGTCTTTAATTCTACCAATTCATTACCTAGTTGTTTCTTTCTTAAGAAAAGTAATACAAACTTCCTATTAGAACTGATCAATTTATTGGCTTGGTTAGTACTTACAAGAGAGATCTTGGATTTCCCTTTGTGTTCATTAATGATGAAATATTTCCCATCCTTGACTAAGTAGTATTGGTTTTCTTTCCTCACGAAGATGGCATCCATCGTATACATGTAGGGGCTTCCAAACACTACACCATACACATCAAGCGGTACTACATCTGCTTTCACTTTATAAATATAGTTTACACTTACAGAAAGTTTTACATCGGTGCTTGAAATTTCTAGAGATTTAACCATGTACATTTTTTGAAACATTTAACATTTCGAGTGGACACTCAACCCATCATTAGGGACAAACAAAGCTATAAAAAACAAAAAAGACAAAACAAAGCTATTAGTTTTTTCCATATCATTGTTTCTTCCTGATGATGGGTGGAGTGTTTACTCGAAACGTTGGACATTTCAAAATGCGATAGTTTAATCTCCAAAAATTTCAAGTACCTTGATGTTATACTATTTAGCTACATTAGCCCTCTTCTTGCTTTATTTTTATAGTTATGAAATGCAAGTACAAATAAAGGGGCACTCACCTTATATCTCAAAGTTACTATTAGTAGCATAGTATAAAAAACTATGGAAATAATTGAAACCAAAATGAAAGAAACAAGCAAATGAACACGCCATTCACACAAATTAGCAGAAGAGGTGACTTAGGAAACACAATATGAGAGAAAACTCAACTAAAATGTGATGCCTATGCTCTACTCTCATTTTCTTAGTTATGAAATGTGTTGCTTGAAAATCTAGTAGGTCTTGTGAGGGGAGTTCCCATTTAAGGTGAGGGAACAAGATCACAGTCAAAACCCCTCTTCCTTCCAGGTTACCCAATAATCCATGTTAAATGCTCAAAATACAAACAAGCATAAGCACCCGATTTCTAAATGAATAAAGTACCTTTTCATCAGAAGCCCACCTTCCAACATGTGCTCTTGCCAAATGGGAGAGGAGACATATGACCGATGCAGGTGGCAGAGATATTGTTATAGATCTGACCCAGGAATATATGAAAATACAAATATATCCAAGAATAACAAGATCTGAATATAGATAGAAATGCTTCTTTATTGATCAAAACCCTTAAGGTAGGGCAACACCATACATTCACTCCTTAAGGAAGGAGAACACTCCACAAGCCATATGCCTGTTCATACAATAATCCTTGACATCTCTCAATGGGGAGTCTCTAACCTCTATATAGGCCTCATACATACAATACCATGGGTCATTACCATGGTTCCTTCAATAACATTTATCTAATACCATGGGCTTATTACATTATTGCTAACTACTTGTGGTCTTTTACATGATACGGGTTAACCACCTTATTTATTACTATGGCCCAACCCATTACTACATTATTCCCTTGGGTACCTCCCTTTGTATCCCATATTATCCCCCCTAGGTATACTACATTCCACCCCCCTTAACATGTTTCGTTCTCGAAACATACAAAGAACACAAATAATAAGATCTACTCAAAAGTCTAGTCCACTGTAATGATGCACGTGTGTCTAGCCATCCAAGAGAAAGGTGAACCCTCGATCCAGCTAGTCTCTTGCTCGCTTGAGATGGAAGTTGACCTTGGCGGCTCTTTTGTGTTGATGTGTAGTAGGTGGATTGTCTCTCCTCTTTATCTGTCATGCGGGGGTTGTTGTCCTTGTGGCTAATTCGTTGCCATCTTGTTGGTTGTTTTCTTGCGGGGTGATGTGGGTGGTGTATGCTAAAGTGTTAACCAACGATGTATCTTTCTTTAATTCACCACCTAATGGAGGCTGATTGGTATCTGGTACATGTTGTGGTGCCTGCTGTTGTTTCTTATATTCCAATATTACTTCAACCACTGAGTCCTCATCTGATGTATTAGTACTTGTAACCTTTTCTGCTTCAGCCTCCTTGGACACTACCTGTTTTTGTGGTACCTGGTTTGATGTTTGTGTTTGATTGTCGACCATCAAAGGCTCATCATCTGATGTGTAAGTGTCATTAGAGCTTTGTGCTTTTGCCTCCATAGTCTTTGCATGGGTCTTAACAGAAATATCCTGCAATGTTATTTTATTCTTTTTATACCAGAGTTTCATGAATTTCTTCTGCACATTAATATTGATAGTACCCACAGATTCCATCCAAGGATATCCCAAAACAACATCCATGTTATCCATATCTGAAATATAAAAATCACAATGCAACACATACTTATCCATAGAAAGCTTCAAATCCTTCTAAACTTGAACATCCTCATCATCAACCTGTGTGTTTTCAATGTGTTTTGCTGGAACTTGCAAATTTTTTGCCAAATTAACATTGATAAAATTATGCTTGTAGCTAGGATTTATAGACACAATGATCTTCTCCTTCTGAATACATCCATGAACCTGCAATAAGGAGATACCAACAGAAAATAACCCTTTAGGTTTCTTGGTTTCCTTCTTTCTTGTAAAAATAAAATCTTTGCTAGGTTGTGTTCCTGTCTTTCTGAGGCTTAGTAAGAGGACCCAAAAAATTAGATTTAGGGTCAAAGCGGTCACACATGGATTTTGCGAACATCTGCCAAGTAATTGTCCTTGGATAGCATTTTTTATGACACTGCCACCATTGCCATCTTTCTTGGTCCAAGTAAATGGCTGCCACACTTAGTTTAGTTTCATCATCTATGATGTGATTCAAAGTGAAATATTGTTCCATTTGTGTTACCCATATTGCTGGTTCAGAGCCATCAAATTTGTACATCTTCATCAAATTTTGATCTAGGCACTGGAATTTCAAATTCACGCTTCAACTCTCCCATTGTCACAAAAATTTCTGAAAAAGGAGCTGATTTTAAATCAGCTAGATCTCCTTCATCTGGACTCCGATTCGGTTGATTTTTCTTTTTTGAAATTGAGTATTTTTTTGCAAAGAACCCATATCTGCAATTAGATTCTGCAGATTTTGCACCAGAATGTACAGATCTGATCTGCAAACTCGCCGCCCCGAAAAATGTTTGCAACACAGCTGATTTTTAAATCAACGATATCTCTCTTATCCAGACTCTGATTTGACTGATTTTTTTTTGAAATTGAGAATTTTTTCGCCAACAACTCAGATCTGCAATTAGATTTTGGAGATTATCCACCAGAACATACAGATCTGATCTGCAAACTCGCCACCCTAAAAAATGTCTACAACACAACGGATTTTTAAATTAGTGATATCTCCACTATCCGGACTCCGGTTTGGCTGATTTTTTTTTCAACTTTGGTATTTTTTGGCCAACAACCTAGATTTGCAATTAGATTTTGCACCAGAACGTACAGATTTGATTTGCAAAACTCGTCGCCCCGAAAAATATCTGCAACACCACTGATTTTTAAATCAACGATATCTCCCTTATTCGGACTCTGATTCGGCTAATTTTTTTTTTCAAATTGGGTATTTTTTTCGCTAACAACCCAGATTTGCAGTTAGATTCTATAGATTTTGCACCAGAATGTACAAATCTAATGTGCAAACTCGCCGCCCAAAAAATTCGTGCAAAAAAAAAAAAAAAAAAAAAACTCCGTTTTGCCCAAGGAAGTGCTTTGATACCACTTGTTATAGATCTAACCTGCAAATATATGAAATGATACCAATATACCCAATAAATAACAAGATCTGAATATAGAAATGCTTCACTTTATTAATCAAACCCTTAAGTTAGGGCAATACCATACATTCACTCCTTAAGGAAGGAGAACACTCCACAAGCCATATCCCTGTTCACACGATATTCCTTGAAATCTCTCAATAGGGAGTCTCTAGCCTCTATATAGGCCTCATACATACAATACCATGGGTCATTACCATGGTTCCCTCAATACCATCTATCTAATACCATGGGTTTATTACATTATTGCTAACTACTTGTGGTCCCTTACATGATATGGATTAACCACCTTATTTATTACTATGGCCCATCCCATTATTATTCCCTTGGGTACCTTCCTTTGTACCCATATTATCCCCCTTAGGTATACTCTAGATATGAATGGCACATCGTTATTGGCTAGTAGTGGTTGTCAGGGGCTACTAGCTAGTTGATTTGAAGAGATGATGGGAGAAAAATTTCTCCTATGGGATCACCCACTTTTGGTGGGTAACAGGGTCAATAAACATACCTTAGTAAGCTAGAAACTATGTTCCCAACACTAAAATGTCTTGTAACTTTGGAGGTCTAAGCCTTTGTAATAAGTTGCAATATTTCACCTTTAGGAAAACAAAGCTTGTCTAGCTAGTAAAGCAATGCATTATGGAGATGATATTCAACCTTATCATCAAGTTCTTCTACACAAATTGATCCTATGGCTAATGAAACACCTCTTTAAAATCCTCGTCTTTTGTGTACACCTCTTTGTATGCATCACGGTGATCCAAATTTATGCAAGAACGAAATGAAATACAAACAAAACAGAAGCACAGAGCTACAATGAAAACATAACTTTAGTTCATTAATAATAAAGTACTTAAAATTGTTACATGCAGAATGGAAATAAATTAGTTCAAGCGATGGTAGCTTATCTTTGAGAAGAGATGTGGCGGCTACATGCCTTCTGAACTGTTACTATGAGGCTTAGAGGCCTATTTATTATTGAGAAACAATGAAAAACTCTAAACATCCAAAAACCTAACCCTAGGAGATGAAATGCCAAAAGTTTGTGGGCCCTGTTGGGGTAAATTGGTTCAACTTCTCGGGGTCGTAACATTGGCATACGATCTCCGTTTGACGCGTACGATACCTCGTTAGAAAGATCTATTTAAGAACCACAGATTCCAACTGTAAACTCGTGCCATAAGCTATGGGTTTCTCTGTTTTCCAAAAAAATGTTGTTTAGAGCCTCAAAATGGCTATGGAAGTTTAGGACCCAAAAAACTACAAAAAATAGTAAACTGTGCTACAATTAAAGAAGCTGAAAGAAACAATGGTGGGGGTCCAAGTGGAATAGGTGAGTGGCCACCAATATCCACTTGGATCACATGGGTAAAAGGATATATGTGCACAAAAATTCCCAAAGTTGTAATCTTGGATGTGGTTGGCCTTTAAAGCATGCCTACTAATTGCCCGTTTTCCAAAAAAAACATCGTTTAGGGTCTCAAAACAACTCCAGAAGTTTAGGATCCGAAAAACTGCCAAAAATAGTAAATTGTGCTACAATTAAGGAAACTGAAAGAAACAACAATGGGGGTCCATGATTATTTTGTACATCCCTCTAGAGATGTCTTTAATTCTACCAATTCATTACTTAGTTGATTCTTTCTTAAGAAAAGTAATACAAACTTCCTACTAGAATTTATCAATTTATTGGCTTGGTTAGTACTGATCCAGGTGGATGTTGGTGGCCACCCACCTATCCTATTTGGACCTCCACAACTGTCTCTTTCAGTTTTTCAGTTTCTTTAATTATAGCACAATTTACTATTTTTAGCAGTTTTTCGGGTCCTGAACTTCCGGAGCCGTTTTGAGGCCCTAAACAACGTTTTTTGGGAAATGTGCGGGCAACATGTGTACATGGACTAATGTTGCCCTTCCCAAAGTTGTAGTGCTTGGATAGATCTTTCTAACGAGCTATTGTATGCGTCAAACGGAGATCGTATGCCAAAGTTACGACCCCAGGAAATTGATGTACCAATTTACCCAAACGGGGCCCATAATTTGGCATTTCATCTTCTAGGGTTAGGTTTTGGGATGTGAAGGGTTTTCCATTATTTCTCAACAATAAATAGGCATTCGAGCCTCATTGTAAGACAGTTCAGAGGCATGTAGCCGCCACATCTCTTCTCAAAGATAAGCTACCATCATCCTAGCTGGTTTATTTCCATTTCTAGTTGTAAGCATATTTCAGTATTTTCCATTAACAAAATGAAGTATTATTTCCACTGCATCTTTGTGTATATGGTTATCTGTGTATTTTGTCGCGTTCCTGTTTAAATCCAGATCAGTGGAATCAGAGCAGTCTGCTTTTTCTTTGTTTTTCTTTGCATGTCCCCAACGAGGTCGGGATATAAGGAGTTAGGGCTTGAACTGGGCGAACCTTTGCAAGACCAGCCTTGCAAAACCTGATGGCCTCCCATGGCGGATGAGAAGAAAGATGAGGGGGCAGGAGATCCTATCAAAATCTTGCTCAAAGAAGCCCTCGAGCAACAAAGGAATGCAGTGATGGACAACTTTGTGCAGATCCTTCAGCGGCTACCTAGAGGCGATGCATCGGCTTCTAACAACTACTCTGGAAACGCCACACCGTTTAAGGTACAAGTTAATTTTGAAATCCCCATATTCGAGGGTTAGATAGACACAAATGCCGTAGATAAATGGTTAAATCTTCTAGATGGGTATTTTTCTGTTCATGAATTTTCGAGTCGGGAAAAGATTTTTTTCGCTCTTCTCAAAGTAGCCCCCGACGTCAATGATTGGTAGGAAACCTACTGCGAGCAGAATGATGAAAATACAGGCTCATTATTTTTAGCTGCACCCACTTGGAATTCATTCTAGGATGCCATCAAGGAGCAGTACTACCCTGTCAAAAGCTACGAGGACAAATACATAAAGTGGACCATGCTGCGACAGGGAAGGGACCAAGATGTGCTAGAGTTCACCAACATTTTTCATACCCTTCGCACACAGTTGGGTATCAAAGATTCTAATTTGCATCTGGTACTCAAATACCGCGGCTGCCTACACAGATACATCCAAATGGAGTTCCTAAACATCTCCTCGCTCTGCACGACGTACCGATACGCTGTCAAAATCGAGCAAAAGTTCAAACAAAAGAAGCGAGACTTTGGATCTGCAAATCTGAAGACCAAAGGACAAAGCCAAGGCAGGGTGACCCAAGACAACCCGTCGAAGCCGCAAGAAAAGAACAACACCACGAAGTTGAAAAAGGACACAGGAAAGTGGTGTGAGTTTCACAAGAGCCCCACTCACAACACGAGTGTCGGACCAAGCAGTCGCTGGTGGCCAAGTTGAAGGCTTCCGAATTAGATGCATGTTTCGACCCTGAGTTAGAACCCGACAAGGGGAAATGGCAAAGGGAAGCAGATCATTGATGTAGATCCCAGCGCCACTGTTGCCACTGCCAAGATCCAGAAAAATGAGTCCGAAGATCCAGAGGAGGGGGAACGTCTTTTCCACTCACAAATGTGGGTGAAGGGTTCACCGCTGCAATTCATTGTCGACAGTGGCAGCCAAAAGAACCTCATTTCAGCAGAGGTCGTGAAGCGATGGGGCCTACCGACTACACCACACCTTCAACCGTATAGATCGAGTGGCTTCATAAAGGACGAGATCTCAAAGTTTGCCAGCAATGTTGCCTTCCCTACAACATCAAGCCCTTCATAGACGAGGTATTGTGTGATGTTACACCTCTGGATGTTTGTGATGTACTATTAGGCCAGCCATACTTGTGGAGGCGACATGCTGTGTATGAGTCAAGGCCTCG
>APFE030519767.1:72363-84103 GCA_000404065.3 Pinus taeda
GTATGAGTCAAGGCCTCGCGCTGTCATTATTTCTTTGGATAATTCATTATATAGGATACCAGAGGTAGCCCCACCTACTGCCACCTCTTTGATCGCTGCTAAGAAAGGCAGCAAGATCATCTCACAGGCTAGGAAATTTATTTTCTGTCTGGTTCGCTCCCAAAGTAAGGGGAAGATCGTTGCTACATCCATGACCCCCGCAAAGGGTTCCTCCACACAGTAGCAGCAACAAAGGGATAAGGTCATGACAAAACACAGGAACAACTTCTCCTCACCCACAGGGGTACCACACAAGTTTCAGGTGGGCGATAAAGTCTAGTTACATCTGTAGAAAGAACGCCTTACAAGAGCCCATCAGAAGCTCCGACCCCACCGACATGGTCCTTACACCATTACCAAGGCTATGGGAAATAATGCTTTAGAGCACAACATTCCTCCATTCCTTCACTTGCACCGAGTGTTCAATGTGGACCGCCACCGACCATGCTTCTCACCATTACCGGACACATCAGAGATTGTAGAATAGCTCATCAGAGACCCAGCTCCGCAGAAGCTTTCTCATCTCAGGGAGAAACTCAACGCAATGGGGACCATTGCTTCTTAAGGGGGGAGGAATGATCCAGGTGGATGTTGGCGGCCACCTAACTATCCCATTTGGACCCCCACAACTATATCTTTCAGTTTTTCAGTTTCCTTGATTATAGCACAATTTATTATTTTTAGCAGTTTTTTGGGTCCTGAACTTCCGGAGCCATTTTGAGGCCCTAAATGACGTTTTTTAGGAAATCTGGGGGCAACATAGGTCCATGGACCGATGTTGCCTTTCCCAAAGTTGTAGTGCTCGGATAGATCTTTCTAACGAGCTATTGTATGCGTCAAACGGAGATCGTATGCCAAAGTTATGACCCCGGGAAATTGATGTACCAATTTACGCAAACGGGGCCCACAATTTGGCGTTTCATCTTCTAGGGTTAGGTTTTGGGATGTGAAGGGTTTTCCATTTTTTCTCAATGATAAATAGGCCTTCGAGCCTCATTGTAAGACAGTTCAGAGGTGTGTAGCCGCCACATCTCTTCTCAGAGATAAGCTACCATCGCCTTAGCTAGTTTATTTCCATTTCTAGTTGTAAGCATATTTCAGTGTTTTTCATTAACGAAATGAAGTATTATTTCCGCTGCATCTTTGTGTATATGGTTATCTATGTATTTTGTTGCGTTCTTGTTTAAATCCGGATCAAGTACTTGTAAGAGATCTTGGATTTCCCTTTGTGTTCATTAATGATGAAAGATTTCCCATCCTTGACTAAGTAGTACTAGTTTTTTCTCCTCATGAAGATGGCATCCATCGTATACATGTAGGGGCTTCCAAACACTACACCATACACATCAAGTGGTACTACATCTGCTTTCACTTTATAAATATAGTTTACACTTACAGAAAGTTTTACATCGGTGCTTGAAATTTTTGGAGATTTAACTATGTACATTTTTTGAAACATTTAGCATTTCGAGTGGACACTCCACCCATCATTAGGGACAAACAAAGCTATAAAAAAACAAAAAAGACAAAACAAAGCTATTAGTTTTTTCATATCATTGTTTCTTCCTGATGATGGGTGGAGTGTTTACTCGAAACGTTGGACATTTCAAAATGTGACAGTTTAATCTCCATAAATTTCAAACACCTTGATGTTATACTATTTAGCGACATTAGCCCTCTTCTTGCTTTATTTTTCATAGTTATGAAATGCAAGTATAAATAAAGGGGCACTCACCTTATATCTCAAAGTTACTATTAGTAGCATAGTATAAAAAATTATGGAAATAATTGAAACCAAAATGAAAGAAACAAGCAAATGAACACGCCATCCACACAAATTAGCAGAAGAGGTGACTTAGGAAACACAATATGAGAGAAAACTCAACTAAAATGTGATGCCTATGCTATACTCTCTTTTTCTTAGTTATGAAATGTGTTCCTTGAAAATCTAGTAGGTCTTGTGAGGGGAGTTCACAAGGCCTAAGCTAGACCAAGTGATGACACTATGAGGTGTGTCCATTGTCACCATCTAAGTCATCGTGTTCAACGAACAAAATCCTTAAAGTTCAAAGTTCGCTGAATTGTATTGGGTGCCAAACTTATTCCATCAGGTTTTCCAAACATGAAGGTGAACACAAACCCAAACACACATTGAACGCAAATGCAAACTCCAACATGAACAAAATCACAAAAATAACATTAAATTCGATGAAATTTGTCTTCGTGTGTGGGTGATTCTAGATGGTTAATAATAAAAAAAATTAAAAAATTAAAACCCTAATACGTCTACACTGCACACTTGATCTACCTCTTCAACCTCACAACTTCTACAACCCACAACACACTCCCATGAGTCAACCCCTGTGTCTCGACAACGACAGAAAATTCAATTGTGATTCATTCCAAAAGACCTTGGATCACTAATGCTATAGGGTTGCCCCTTTGCAGCCTCGGCGCTCGACGGTGCTCTGTCATAGTGGTAGAGTGGAGAAGATGATATTTTATTTATAGATGGATGCTCAAATTACATATGCAATCACATGTTACAGCTAAGAATCTTCTTCCTCAGATGGACTGCTATGGCATTTAGTAGATATAAGTTAGCAAATGCATAACAGATCTACAGGCTACCTGGCCAACGAGCAAATTGAGTCTAAAAGATTAATACACACTGACTCTCTAACAGATTCGGCCACTTTAGGTTCACACCAGCGTCAAGCACTAATGCGCAGGCTTCTCAAATCTCCTAATGACTTGAGTATTTCTCGTGTTGCAAGCAGATCAGACTGATAGTCCGCAGATGTAGGGCAGGAGAGATCTCGACTCAAACTCTAAGCTAGACTTTGACCCGAATGAGTCTTACTCCAAGGCTTCCTTCATTTATAGCTCCTGGAGGGAACAAACATCCGTCCGCAATATGATTACAACTGATGACTCAAAAGCAAAGATGCTGTACTAGCTAAAGCTTAAAGCTAAAGCTAGATTCGGGCATGGGAAAACTCTCCCATGTTATCTCGTCCCTTCTCTTTTACGGATAGCCAGAGGCATGTGGGGACCGAATCTAGGACGCTTATTGGGATTACAGAGTGGAGATTTCCAGTACGAGGGAATCCATGAAAGCTCGATAGAATACAAATCTGTAAAGATTACAAAGTGGAGATTTCTAGTACGAGGGAATCCACGAAAGCTCGTCCAACATCATAGTTAGTTGGAAAGACATCACTCAAAGGTGTAGTAATCAATCTGAGGATAGGTGTAACATTGGTAATTCCACCTTTCGATCAGATAATTTGTGTAGTACTGTACCCATACTTCCTTTTCCGATTCCCAAGTTGCATCGTCATGTGGGTCTGGCAATTCCAAATGGTTCAAGTTCATGAATGGATTCAATTCTGGATCAGTTTGCTGATGGAATTCTTCATAATTGGTACTGGGCCGAATTTTTCGGCATTTGTAATGATTCATTATGAACCACCTCACATGACCACATCTTCTAACACCATTCAGAAAATCTGTACTACTCAATCCTACCAAATCTCTGATTGTTTTATACAGCACATGGGTCCTCAACATGCTGGGGGTACTGAAATTTGGTATCTTTAGCATGGTCAATGAATATGGGTTCATGACTAGTGGAGATAGGCCATATCTTTTCCACCAATCCGTAAACCAATCTGGAACTGGGTCATCCTCTTCCATGTCTTCAACAGGTGTATCTTCAAACAGAAAAGAAAATTGCAAGGAGTAAAACATATTAGTGGAAAAATTCTGCAAATTCATTGCAGCATAAAATGCTTCTTGCTGTCTGTCATGATCATAATTTTCCCTGTGAAGATGGTTGTCAAATCTTCTGAAAGTTATATGGCAGCTGGTAATTCTGTTGTCATCTTCATTATCTCTTTCAATCCTGTAACCAATACTCCCAATTTGTCTTAAATAATCTAAAGCTTCAAGGGCTTCATCATTTGCTTCATCCTGATGGGGGTCTGTCCAAAGAAAATCAATTCCCGTTCTATATCTGACTTCTTTGATTGGGCGCCAATCTTCATCACGGTCTAAAAGAGTTTCATTTAGACTGTAGGATACCCATCTAGAAGAAGTTTCAATTTCTACTGTTTCTTCATTTCTTCTGATAAAATTGCATTTTAAATTCATTATTGAATGCTCATACAAGAATTCTCTACTTAGCATATCTGCAAAACTGTTCTTGTCTCCTTTAACAAATTCAATATCAAAATTATACTGACTGAGCTGCATAATCCATCTTACAATAGCAACGTCTTCAAAGTCGCACTTATGGATAGCGGGTTTTAGTGCCTGGCAGTCTGTCCTTACTGTGAATTTTGTGTAGATAACAAAATCCCTAAATTTTGCTATTCCCAGGCAGACTGCTCTGAGTTCTTTCTTTAAGCTTGACCAATTTAATTGATTTTTGTCCAAAGACCAGAAGCATATTGACAGATTTCAATTTCGTTCCTACTATTGGGATTTTTTTGGCATAGAACTGCTCCCCATCCTTCATAGCTTGCATCTGTCATAATGACTTTCTCCCATTCTTCTCTGATTGGGGAAAGTGGCTGGATATTTCTGACTTTCTCCTTTATTGTCCTGACAGCCTTTGTACATTCTTCACTCCATGGAATCAGATTCTTTTGAAGTCGTTTGTTCAGCAACTTTCTTTCTTGTGCACAATGTTTTAGGAACTTTGAGATGTAATTCAGACTTCCTAAGAATCTCTGCAACTGAGTCTTGTCTTTAATCTCATCAGGAAAATGATCGACATAATTCAAACTTCTCTGAATTACAGTATAGGAGCCATACTGTATATTAAATCCTAAAAAGTCGATCATAGGTCTGAACAACTTCATTTTGGATTTTGATATTCCCATCTCTTTGACTCTGCCCAAAAAGATTTTCAGATGTTTAATATGATCAATAATATTATCAGAATGGATTAGTAAATCATCAATGTACTTTTTCAAGAATTCCTCCATTCCTTCAAAAGTTTCATCCATTATTCTTTGGAAAGCTGAAGGAGCATTAATCAGACCGAATGACATGATGTTCCACTCATAATGTCCTTTAGGTACTGAGAATGCTGTTTTCCACTTATCTTCTTCTTTAATCCCTACTTGCCAAAATCCAGATTTTAAGTCAAATTTGGAGAAGATCTTTGATCTAGAGATCTGAGCAAGTATGATAGAAGGTTTAGGCAAAGGATATGCATCATAATCCAAAATATCATTTAGGGGTTTGTAGTTAACCACTAATCTTGGTTTTCCCCTTGCAACCTCAGCATGTTTATTAACATAAAATGCAAAGCATGCTATTGGGCTCTTACTCTTTCTGATAAGTCCTTTATGTAAGAGGTCTTTGATTTCTACTCTGCACATTCTCATCTGTTCTTTATTCATTGCTACTGCTTTGGATCTTCTCAGTTTTCCGCTGAAATCCTTTTTGAGCGGAAGTTCTACTTCTTGCTTCTTAATATGCCAAAAGGCATTTGGATCATTTGAGCAACATTCTTTAAATTTAGCAGTGAGGTCTGCTATTTCTGTGGCAAATTTCCCATTATCCAAATGTTCTTCTGTTTTCAAAATTTCTTTCTTTAATTCCATTTTGGCCAATAGATTTTGCATTCTTTCAATCCTTTTCAATCTATTAGGCGAATTGGAATTTATGAATGGAAAGAAAATTTCTTTTTCTTCTAAGCTGACAAAATAACCATACCTTTGACTGCCGTTGTCAAACTTAGCTCCATGTTTCTCAAAATTCTAGAAAAAAGGAGTGCCAAGGTACATGTCACAATCCATCCTTGAAACTATTGGGCAGACTAGATGAACACCAATTTGACCAGTCAAGAATACATCTACTTCTGCTTCATGCTTGGTAACGATTTCTCCACTTGCTGTGGTAACCTTGGGGCAGGCAGTTGGTCTCCGATGATTCATGCTTACTACAATGTCACTTACAATGTTCGGTCTGGAACCTGTATCCATAATAACTTTCCAGTATTCATACTGGTTCCCGAGCTTGACTTTCATCTTTACGCAATACATGACATCTCAGTTCACTATATTGCAACCAAAATCTGTTCTATCTTTTTCTTCATCTTCTTCCCCTGAACTGTCATGCTGCTGTGTATGTGTCATTACTAGGTTTGCATGAAATGTCTAGTTTTCTGCTTTTCTTGAAGTATCATGATCCTTTGAGGATGATGCTCCTTGTGCATTCATCAATCTGACGCTCAATTCTTTATGGTTCTCTATGCACAATCTCCTATTTTCCTTTATTGTCTTTCTCAGTTCTTTAATAGCTTGATGAATAGCGGGCAATGTTTGTGGCAGATCTTCTCCAAAATCTTCATTTCTAAATTTCCTTGTCAAAGCTTCTACTGAGAATAAGGATGCAGGGGGTACATACCCTTTGTTAGGAGACTTCTTTAATCTGTAAGATGTCTTGGTGAGGTGATCAGTCAACAAAGATTTATACATCTCCTTGATTTGGAGATCCGTAGCTGCTATCATCTGCATAAATAGATTCCTGCTCACCTCATCATCATCTGTTTTCATCATTCTGACTGTATTGCAGTTACAAATGTCTGGATCACTGCAATTACAATCTCTGCATTCTGTGCAATGTGGACCCCTGCATAATTCTTCATCAGAAGATGTATCAGAATAAACATAATTTAATTCATCTTCTGTTTCTGAACCTGAAGATAGAATTTCATCACAGCTACTGGGTAAATCAAAGAAATTAACTTTTCCTTTCTTATTTCTATATGGGATCTTTTTCTTTGATTTTTCTTTCTTCTTTTCTGGACAATTTGGAGCTGTGTGGCCCTTTTTATTGCAGTTGAAGCAAATGATTTCTTTTTCTTTAGAAAACATTTTTTTATGCTTATAGGGCTTTGGCTTTGTTCTGATATGCTTTCTCTTTGATTTATCTTGGGAAAACTGGGAATTCTTCTTACTGAAATGTTTTTTCTTATGTCTATGCCCCTCAGAATTGCCAGCTTTGCCAAGATGCCATTGTTTGCATAGCTGTTGGTATCCATGTGGCTTTTTGGGATTTGTTGCTACTCTAGCAATCTTCATCTGTGAACATAACTCAACAATAATGGCTTTAACAGCTTGCCTGAGAATCCCAAACTTGTAATCTCCAATCTTTCCTGGTAGTTTATTCACGATTGCTGTTGAAACTCATTGAGGAAGAGAGGCTACAAAGATTTCCTTCCATTTAGGTTCAAGTATCAATTCAGGTGATAGAGTATGCAATCTGTGAAGAAACTCATTAAAACACTCATCAGAATGTTGCATATTATGCAACTTCATAGCGAGCAAAGTGACAGTAGTAATATCATTGGTGATTTTTGGAAAACCAATGAAATTTATTGTGATACCATAGATGAGTTTTCCTATCATATTATTGATAGGCAAGTGAGTAACTGGATCCATATATGTAGAACCATCTTCATTTAGGACCACAGACTGTTCCCAATGAGGAAGAAGATTTGGTTCTTTGATCGTTTCAGCCTTCAACCAAGAATCCAGTGTTCCTTCAAATCCTCCAATAATCCTTCTTGTGGCATTTATTGGGCCAATGTCATCTGCAAGGTATGTTCTGTAGCATACAAGCATGGAATGTAATACAGACATGACTTCGGCTTCTGTACAGTTATCTATATTCCACGAATAGGTGGAATTGGTAGACCAATCTTTGTGATATTCTGATTTCATCAAATCTCTTCGGTCTGGGGCAGGATTCCAAGTAGTATCCCATCAGGATCTAGAGGAGGTAGCATTGACTTGAGTTTCAACGCTTTCTTCTGGAGTTGAGATACCAAATTGCTCTTTATCTTGAACAGAAAAATTATTGATGCAGGCTTCTGGTTCATCTATTTTTGGAACATCATCAATTTTATGCAGACCTGTATCCACATCACTATCTTCTTCCTTTTCCATATATGCAGAGGAATCCCCAAATAAGAAACTATGACCATGACTTTCCTTTTGTTCAGTTTCTTTAGATTTTGTTGAAGTAGAGACTGGACTAAAGAAACTGGGATTTGCAAATAAAGAATATGGATGTGTGGAAGTAGGTGGTGAAAAATTTATTGAACTGGGAGCTTTAATGAGACTTTCTACTGAGGAGGTGAGAGAGTAGGGGACTGTAGCTTTTGGACCAGAGAAAAGAGTTGCTCATTTGTATGCATCAGTATTTTGTTTTTTCTTTAAAGAGTCAACTCCTCTAGACACTTCCCAAACCTGTTTCTTTACTATGTCAAGGCAATTGGAGACCTTGACAGTTTCTTTTCCATGAGCAATTGCTACATCATTGATCTTCTTTTCTGTTGTCAGGGAGAGCTTATCTAGACTCTGAGCAATTGTTTGATCATTTTCTGCTAGAGTCTTCACACTATCATTCAAGTAGACAATGTTGTAGTCTTGTTTCTGCAAAACTCTACCAACCATGAGCTTCAATTCAGAGCATGCAGATTCTAAAGAATCAAATCTGGTTTTCAGGTGTTTTTCAAGACTCGACAGGGCCAGATTTGTCTAGTTTGTAGCAGCTATTGAGTCTTTAGCTGCTAAGGAAGGTTCATTCAGATGAGATGGGAGGACTCTGTACATTTTCCCATCCTGACTCCTGATAACAAAATTCTTCCATGGAGGGAATTCTGTATCAGTTTCAAAAATTGAACCATCAAGGAGTTCTCATTTATGCTTATTAGGAGTTCCAGACCTGATCATATTTACATGGAATTGGGAACAAATTTGTCTTACTAATTCTTCTCCTTGTTGTCTGACTGCAATCAAAGATCTTGGAACATTTGGCTTAGCCAACATATTATGGATCTTTGGTTCAGAAGCAGGGGCTTTTAGAGGAGGAGGAATTACTACAAGATTTTCTTGCATCTTTTCTTCTACAAATTTTTCTGAATCTTTAATCCGTTTCTGCTTGGCTTGGTTTCTAAATTGTTTTATCAAAGATTCCTCTATTATATTTGCAGAAGGATAATACCATTCATAGAATGATATCCACTGGTTGTTTGCTTTCATCCATTCCTTCCAATTGTCTACATTTTGTTTGTTGAAAGCAGGTCTGTCTTTCTTTTCTAGCAGTCTGACTTCCTGTAGATACAAATGTTCTTTTTCATGAGTAAACATGTCCCAATTGAACATTTTCTTTTTCCAAGAATCTTCTGGGTCATAGGGGCCAATACCTTTGAATATTTTTAGAAAAGCTATAATCTCTGAATTAGAAGGGATTTCAACATGCTTTGGAATTTTATCAATGGGATTTCGCCTATATGAAGGAATGGACAAGTCTTTCTCATATCCAAGACCTCTGGAAGAAGAACTAGAAACAGTTTGTACAAGGAGTTCTTCTTGAGGATTAAAAAATGTAACACGCTTATAACTTTCTTCAGATGAGTCGGATGAAGGAGTGAATCTTAACATATTGATCCTTTTTGAGGAATCTCCATGTGGTGTGGGAGGATCTGAAGAAAATTGGAAGAATGTTTTTGAACAGTGAGGGTGGTCACAGACAGAACTGAAAACTGAATTTTCTGATGGCCGAGTAAACAACTTTTTAAGTGACTCAAAAACAACAGGATCAATTACAATCTGTTGTTGGGGTTGAGACTGTACCGGATGTAATTGATTATTTTCTGTAGTAGGAATTGTAGAGATAGATGGCCTACTACTCTCTACTGTGTGGTCTCTGGGAAATCTAGTGATCACTCGATCATCAATTTCTGTGATTATTGATTGAGCAGCAGCAACAGGTCTTCTGACTGGTTTTGCCCAATTGGTAATCCAATCATCAGGAGGGAAAAGATCATTTCTAGAAATAGGAACTGGTGCTACTGGGTTACAAGAAGAGTCATACTGGATCAATGTTACAGTACCATTAGGAGGAGAATGCAAAACAATAGGAATGGTGGTATTATAAAATCTTACACAAGTAATGAAGAAAATGGTCATATTTTTGGATTTTGATCTGAAATGTTCGTACCCTTTTGTCTGTACACCTAAGGTTAAACATTTCAGGATATGAGGATCCGATAAAGAAACAGAAAAATCAGGATATACATCATATTGTACAGGTCCATCAGATAAACTGGTTTCTATTCCACCTATGAGGGCTTTGGAGAATACAGTCCATCGATTATCAAGAAGGGCTGAAAATACGTAAGCTCTTTGTCCTTTCCTATGTAGTGCATTTAGCCCAACTCTTACCATCCCCAGATGGACGTACTAGTATCCATTTTTCAAAGCAGCTTTAATTTGTCGTTCTTCTAAGAGAGGAACAATCATCATAAGATTAAGATTTAAATCTGTTTGAACTGCTTTTTCCCGGATTTTTATTTGACTCAAGGCTCTAAAGTGGAATGGAGAAAGACCTCGATACACTTCTGCAGGGGATACAGGAGGTAATTTCCAGTTTATAGTAGGACTTAAGTCTTCTTGTTCAATAGAAGCATGATTTCCAGAGGAGGATTTAGAATGACATAAACTTTCTAGTCCTGATCTTAATTCATCTTCATTCTGAACATCTTTAAAATGCTTTGATCCAAACATTCCTTTTGAGCTAGAAGGAGCATCCATTATAAGAGAGAGAGAAGAAACTGAAGGATAATACCCGGAAAAATCTTGCTGATGAGTATCAAGAAGTTTTGCGGCTTCCTATTGTAGGAGAAATTGCGGCTTCCTCGACTCGAATTCTACGCCAGACGTCTTCAACACCCTTCAAACGCCAACTGCGGCAACCACGGGCTACAAACGCTATTCCCGGCCTCAACAAATTTGCGATCCACTCAAACAATGGTATCAGAGCCAAGTCTTTGTTTGAGTGGATGTTGTTTGTGAAATATTGTTCATCAACGTGAGTCATGACTTGGATTCCAGTCTATGGTTATATCATTCTAGAATCCACACGACCAACGACTGCCTAGTGCCTAGTGTTGATGACCACACTCTGTCTCTCGTACTCGTGAGTTGTGACTCCACAATCGTGGGCCGCAGCTAATAGGAGCCACTGCTAGGATTCATACCTTAAAATGTGTTTAAACTTTAATTGAATTATATATATATATATAATATATATATATATATATTATATATATGTTTTCAAATTTCTAGTGTGTTGAACTTAATGCCAAACTTTATTGCCAAAATTTTAACTGTCGAACTTTATTCAAACTTCAAAGTCTCCAAACTCTAACACAAAAAGGAACGCAGTGACTTAGGCCACCACAACCACTACCTTCTTGCTCTTCAGTGGGTTTTCACCATAAGGGAGGTTTCCCTATGTAGGTCACCTAATAGATATATCAAGTCTAGGGCTTGGAGGTGACAATGAAAGGTCGAGGATGGGCACTCAACTTAAGAATAGGGCTTAAGCTAACTCAAAGAAGGCAATGTGTATCAGTATTGTGAAAATCGCGATAATATTGCGATAAATTGAAATAATCGCGATTTTTTCGCTGTCCTGATAAAATCGCGATAACTATACGAAATAATTGCCGGAATTTTTTTTGCCGATTTTTATTGAATTTATCGCGATAACAATCGAAATTATCGTGGGGGTCTCCGACAACGAGGTTTTATAATGTTTTTTTTGGTTTTTTAAGGGATGCTAAATGTTTGAAATGCAATTTTTTTTGAAAGAAACAAATAATTTTTGAGTG
>APFE030519767.1:85127-98406 GCA_000404065.3 Pinus taeda
ATTTTTTTTTTTTTTTTGTTTGTTTCCGTTTTTTTCCTTGCGCCGATATTATCCCGATAACGATTAATGCAACATTGATGTGTACCCTCCAAAAGGCCTATTTAGGTCACAAGTGACCTATGGTATTAGAATAAGCAAGGTCAATATGCTTACATTGGTGCAAAAGGCTAAGAAAAGGCTTGAATAAGTAGATATGATCAATTTTTAGGAACAACAAGCCTTCAAGCAGCCCCAAGTTGAACCCTATGGCAAGACTAGGGTTTATCTAGGGCGAGAATTGCCTAGGGCGAATAATGTCAGCCATAAAATGGAAGAATTGGCCACGGGAAAGAGCTGATTTTGAGGCAAGGACTTCATATCCAGGTGTTGAATCCTCCCACAAGCCAACACATCAACCCTAGTTGAAGTCTAACCCTAAACCTAGCCTAGCGACTTTTCGTAAGAGGCCAAAATGAAGAAAAAGGGGAGAAAAATGTAATGTTGATGTGTTGATATAAGTTTATGGATATATGCTGTGTGAGAGTTTACTGATGTTCTACATTTAGAGTGGTCTCACCACCCATCATTAGGGACTCAAGGAGGAAAATGTAATTTGTAGGTGATTTATGGTGTGATCAACAATGTGAATAGGGCAAGTGCTTGACCTTGGTTTATGGAGTCTATGGGAGATTTACTTAGTATAAAAGACTAAACTCTAGGATGGATTAAGGGAATATGAAAACCCTAGCTTCATATCTTAGTTATCATTTTAAGAGAGAACAAATACAATGAGGAGAGCTTGACATGAAGAATCACTCATGGGATTGTCAAACAAATTCCTAATAGGGTAACACACACAATACCATTGCCAAGATTTCATAGAAAAAATTTCAATAATAAGTAGCACATAGAAACCCTAACAATATCCATTCCATGCAATAGCCATCAAGATATTCAAATACAAAGAATACTTAGAAGAAATATGCATGAACCAATCATTTATTGTTCCAAAATGACATCTCCAAAACAAGAGAATAGTTCCATAAGAAAACACTGCACAACAGATCACATCTCCATAAGATACAAGACAAATTTGAGCTAGAATGAAATCTCTAAGAGGGTTGAATTGGTCCACAAGTGATGATGCAAATGAAATGAAGGTGACCTCTATTTATATGAGGTCTAACTCAAGTTATTTTAGCCTAATTAATCCCCTAATAACATGTTTGACATAAATTGAACTTGGGTTACAAGCAAACCCATTCGCTTAATGACAAATCAGACCATAAATGCCCACACATGTGAGCCATAGCCTCTCATAATGTTGACGTGATGCCCTTTTAGGGCTCAAAATGCCATGCCAATGTGCGCTGAGGTGTGAGAGAGTTTCAAAATGCTTCGATCATCCATAATTTGAGAAATCACCCCTCAAATCCACCTCAAATCCTCTTGTGGGGTCCTAAGTGTAGTTGGGGTGCCATCATGTGCTCTCCATGGGTCTCCAATTGTCAAATAAGGCCTCCTTCTCTCCAGCTGTTGACAGTGTTGGACCCATCAACATTCAGGGGATCTCCTCGATGTGAAGTCCCAACTAGACCTCACACCATTTGGAGTAGGAGTCCTAGTAGTAGGGTGTTAATGATTTGCCTTGGTTGCAAATACGCATTGAGTGGTGCATGGTGTCTTTGGTGAGAACAAGTGTGTGACCCTGTGCATAGTCAACTGCGATTCATGAACGGTTCCAACACACGAAGGGAAAAGAGAGTGAGCCCCTTAGGAGCCTGTAATAGTATGCAGCGTAAAAGGAACACACGAGCATAATGATGTCACGAGCTAACATGCAGAATAGTCCATAAGTTAGGTGACAAATTAATACAACAACACACATTCAACAAGATTCGTACAAATGCAAAAGAAATAGTTCATAAATACATTGCAAATTTAAATAACATACATTGTAAATACAACAAGAATAATCCTACTATATTCACAACATATGCATGAAAGTGTGCTGACTCCGATTTTTATTATAAGTGAAAGTTCCATTCATACATACACCATTGACGAACCACTAGCCCCAATAGTGGAACATTAAAGTCAAGAACCCCTGCTCTTCTAAAGAAGTATACTCGCTCTACGCTACGAAAAAGCCAAGGCTCTCACAAAACTCCCAAGCTCTTCCTAAGACTAAGCCTAGCCAAAATCTTGGCTCCCAAAAGCCCTTTACATGAGTAAGAGGTTCTATTTATAACAAGGGGGTGGATGACCTTTCTACTCCCCTTTATGACCTTTGGACTACCCTCATGACTCTTCAACTTTTTTCAAATGACTTATTACATTATATCATGACTCTTCAACTTTTTTCAAATGACTTATCACATTATATCATGACTCTTCATATTCCAATATTGAGACTTGGAATTTCACATACAAAATAATTACAAATAATATTACAATTTACATCTGTACCCATATAAGACAAAATAGGGTAGGGACAATTTGACAACCTAACAAGACAAAACACTATGATGCTTGACTTTGGGAGAACTCTAGCTCAACAACTTCCATTTGATGCTTTGTTGTAACATATTGGTTCCAAGCTTGGTACTATGGGATGACATCCCCAAACTGCATGATGGTGTTTGGATGGAAGCGAACTCTAGCCTCCATGGCATCCAGGTACAATTACGTGGAACCAATTTCAACTTCCTCCTGAAGCATGAGCAACATTGTGTTGATTTCTGGTAGCATTGGATGTGATCAAAGCCTCAAAATTTGCAGGGAGGCTTGGACACATGCATTCCACAATACCCAGAAATACTTTCGGGAAATTCCACCTAGAGACAGTTTTATTAAAATAATTAATTATTTTTAATGGGTGCCTAAGTCTAAACTTAGGAAATTAAAATAATTAAAGGGTATTGAGTCCAAATGATCTGAGTCATTAATTAGAATCTAATTTGGGCCGTTGATTACTCAACTGGAGGATTATAAGAAGGACATCGATGGGCATTCAAAAAAGACATCTAGTGAGATCAAAGATCGAATTTCTGAAGAGAGCAACGCAACAACTGCCAGAGAGAGATTCAAAGTGATTTCTTACAGTGAGGGGTAGGGATAGTATCTGGAGGGAAGTTTTCCTGGGCTAGAGAGTACAAGGCAGAGAGGGCAGAGAGACACCCAGAGAGGCTGACGTAGGGCCACATAGAGCTACGCTGTGGCAATGCAGAGCTTCAGAGGGAGATCGAAATTTTGCTAAGGAAGTCGAGTTCCAGAGCCGAAAGCCGGGGCGTGAGACCGGAAGGCTGGAGAGCTGAAGTTTCTAGTCAGCGGAGGATCAAAAGAAGGTGCAACACAATCCTAGCTGTAGTGACTGCGTAGGCTTGACGCATAACTGCGCAAAGGCTCCTCCCCAGTGCAAATCAGTGTCGGTTCTTCCAGTGACAAGGTGTGATCATATCACTATTATTTTTTCCCATTTTCTCTCTGTATTGGATAGCCAATTGGGCATCCAACGAATTTTTCTCAAATTTACTACTGCTTAATTGTACAAACCCTCAGTTGCTGCACCAGTTTTTCCACACTAGGTTTTTTCGGGGACATTTGTCCAAAAATAATGGTGTCATGTGTTGTGTATTTCTTTCTTGCTCAGTTTCTTGTTTTTGCATTTAATTTAATTGGTGAAAGCTGCAATGTATTAGTTTCTGTATTTGCTTTAGCATGCAGTAAATAATTTGTTCAATAACTTAACAAACATAAGGAACTTAATCAGTCGTTGCAGTAGAAATTTGGGGTCTCCAAATTTTCACATGGTATCAGAGTTGCAGGTGAAACAAGAGAGTAGAGTTGGAAGAGCCCAACACTGAAGAGAAGGAAGGAAGTTGAAGTGTTGTGTAGGAAGCAAATCGAATCCCCAGAGGAATTGTGCAGTCCAGGACAGGAGGGAAATTTTTTTCGAGGAAGGTCTCTCTCTGAGTGAGTTGATAGAGAGAAAGACTTCCATATTGAAGTTTGCCAGTGTCAGAAGAAGCAGCACAGAAGCTTCAACCCAGAGCAGTTTTATGTAGTAGTTGCTGGGGCAGAAAAATGTCAGAAGGAAGAAGAGAGATATTGTTGAGGCAATTTCTTCCTCAGAGAATTCCTAGTTAGGGAATTCGATTTCTCTATTTCCGAGAAATAACGAAGAGGAGATGATCTACTAACTCCAGTAGGGAGTGCATAGGCTAACCCGGTGCTACACAGAGGAGAGAGGAGGTTGTTCGACATTTTCGTTGGCAGAAATGACAGCGAGTGGGTTACGAGATTAGGATCAGTTGGATGGTGCATCCAACTATGTGATCTAGAAGGCAAGGATCTCATGCCTTCTGGATGAGAAGATCTCAAAACTTATGTCGACAGTGTGATAGTTGTACCCGTGGATCCAGTTCCGCTCAAGAAGTACAAAGCTGAGATGGCAAATGCCAAGTGATGGATCCGCGATGGAGTGAAAGATCGTGTAGTTTGTCACATTGTTGGCAAGGATACAACTCGACAGATGTGTGAGGCATTGGCTACACTATACGAAGGATCTTCCGAGCAACGACAGATGTACTTGGAGCAGAAGATGAGATCCACACAACTGCAGAAGGGGGAATGCATTGATCCATTCCTGACAAGGCTTCAGGAACCCGAGATTCGTTGGCAGCTGTAGGGTCAACACCTCAGCCTTTCGAGATGGTAAGGCTGGCCCTGAATTCAGTTTCAGAGAAGTGGCAAGTGTTTGTCTAGAGTATCCTGGGCAGAGAGAGATTGCCAGATTGGGAAGGAATGTAGGCCGCTCTTCAACAGGAAGAGATGATGAGAGACTTGGTCAAGTGCAAACTTGACAACAACAACAACAGTGGGACGAAGCCCAAGGAGGAGGAAGAGAATGCAACCCTCACATCTAAGGGGCAACAGGAGCAACAGAGGTGGAGGAAGGACGTCTCGAAGTTCAAGTGCTTCCGGTGTGATGAATATGGTCACTATGCTACACAATGTCCTCTCAAGAAGAAGGACAAGGACGAGAAGCATGATCCAAAGGTTGCATCTGCAAATATCGAGGAGTTTGCCATGGTTGCATAGATACCTCCAGGGGAGAGGTGGGGTGACCTAGTACTGTAGTTCAAAAGAACTATAGGTGGGGCAGGATACTTGAGGAGTCCAACTCCTGGATCAATACCTTGCTATGGGAGCCCATATCTGAAGTAGTAGGTTGGACCAGTGTCAGTTAGTGTAGAGGAGTGCTGGAGCGACAGTTGTAGTGGCTAGGAGTGCCAGAGCCTGAGCATCGTAGAGCAGAGTTGGCAATAGTGCAGTTGGCACAAAGCAGAGGTCAGCAGCAGCGCAGAGGCTTCAAAGGGTCAGCGCAGAGACTAGCAACAGTGAAAACTCCAGCAACAGATGCATCATATTGAATACTTACTTAGTAATTTTGGATGCTTTTTCTGTTGCTGATGCAGTAGTAGCAGCAGTTGGAGAAGGTTGCAGTGCAGAAGCAATGTTGGTAGTGGTAGGGCCAGCAATAGCACAAATACAGAATTTGAGAGGGAGTTGTAGTACAGATGCAGTGTTGGCAGTGGCAGGGCCAACAACGGTACAAATGCATCATTTGTAGTATTGGTGGGCAGTGATGTTAGACATCAGCAACGCAGAGGGAGATGTTACAGAGTCAGAGTGATGCTTCAGCAAGTTGCATTACTAGAGAACATTCCTCGCTAAGAGGGAGTGTTGATTTATGGTAGCATCAAATGTGATCTAAGCCTAAAAATTTGTAAGGAGGCTTGGACACATGCATTCCACAATACCCAGAAATCGTTTTGGGAAATTCTACCCGGAGAGACTTTTATTAAAATAATTAAATATTTTTAATGGGTGCCTAAGTCTAAACTTAGGAAATTAAAATAATTAAAGGTTATTAATCTAACTGTGGGTGAAGCTTCTAGAAGAAGACAAAGGTCAAGTCCAAATGATCTGAGCCATTGATTAGAAGTTAATTTGGGTCGTTGATTACTCAACTGGAGGATTATAAGAAGGACATTGACGGGAATTCAAAAAAGACATCGAGTGAGATCAAAAATCGAATTTCTGAAGAGAGAAACGCAACAATTGCCAGAGAGAGATTTGAAGTGATTTTTTGCAGTGAGGGGCAAGGATAGTATCCGGAGGGAAGTTTTCATGGGCCGGAGAGTACAAGGCAGAGAGGGCAGAGAGACGTCCAAAGAGGCTGACGCAGGGTCACGCAGAGCTATGCTGTGGCAACGTAAAGCTTCAGAGGGAGATCGAAATTCTCCTGAGGAAGTCGAGTTCCAGAGTGAGAAGCCAGGGTGTGAGATCGGGAGGCCTGAGAGCTAAAGTTTCTAGTCAGCGGAGGATCAAAAGGACGTGGAGTGCAGTCCTAGTTGCAGTGACGCAGTGACTGCATAGGCTAGAAGAAGAACAACGCAGAGGGTCCTCTCCAGTGCAGATCAGTGCTAGTTCTTTCAGTAATAGGGTGAGATCATCTCACTATTATTTTTTCCCAGTTTCTCTCTGTATCAGATATCCAGTTGGGCATCCAATGGATTGTACTCAAATTTACTATTGCTTAATAATACAAACCCTCAGCTGCTACACCGGTTTTCCCACACTGGGTTGTTTTGGGGACATTTGTCCAAAAATAACGGTGTCATGTGTTGTGTTGTTGTTTCCGCATTTTATTTTAATTGGTGAAGGTTGTAGTGTATTGGTTTTGGTATTTGCTGTAGGATGCAGTAAATAATTTGTTTAGTAACTTAACAAATAGAAGGAAGTTAATCAGTTGCTGCAGTAGAAACTTGGGGTCTCCAAATTTTCACACATTTTTCTAATTTAGACAGGACCACCAATGTAGTTCTACATGTTCTGTTTGTTAAATTCCAAATCTTCCTTAGTGGAAATCTGTCTCAGCTGCTCCAAGTACTCTTCGATTTCTTGCTAGACCTAGTTCTTGGGTTTAGCTTTAGTGAGCGAGCCAACTGATGGGATCTTGTGTGTTTTCACCAAGACATCCAAACTATTTAATAACCATACATACAAGGCCTGAATGTTACCAATAAATGAGGTGAGATGCTTGTTCTGAATCAACATTCAAACTCTTGCTCTTTCCAACTTTGCGTGTGGCTTCATTTTCTTCCCCAAGTAGAGCGGTGCCCCTTTGTATCGCATTGTCCATTCTTGCACATAGGTAATGACAACTTGCACGTTCTTGAGAGTTTTAACAAAATCTTCTCTCTGTGGTTGTAGGCCTTGCAAATAGACAACTTCTTTATGTTTGTCACAAAATCCTCATAGAGGTTCTGCATGGTTTCTCCAAGTGTTGATACTTCAGCAAGTATCACTGCTCTCATCTCCTCCAAGTAGAATTGTGCGGAAACTGAGTTTTGTGCCAATTACTCATTCTTGGCTGTCAAATATTGAAATTTTGATCTTGTTGCACCTGCAAAGGCCAAGTTGGCTCCGACAATGGCATTTGGATTCTTCTTGGTGTTCGTGACTATCACCCCTTCTCTAACGAATGCAGGTGATGCGTGATCATCCAGAAAATGCTTTCTCCATGCTTGTACAATCTTCTTTTGGAACTCATCAAATAACAAATTGTACAAGTCCATTACCGGATCATCATCAAGAGGAACAACATCCCCTTCTTCACTCAAAGCTAACTCTACTATTGGAGGTGGTGGAGACTGAACGGTGCGCTCAACATTAGGTCGACATCTTCATTCTGTGGCTCCTGTTCCATCTCCATGTCTGTAACTTGAATCAAGTGTTCAATCTGCTAAGCAAGCTCTCGGTCCTACATCTGTTCACCTTCCTCCTCAACTGTTGGACTATTCTGTTCTTACTCTTCAACCTGTATCGACGCTGTTTCTCTTGCTATGGCACCTTGCCTTTCTTCTTCTTCTTGCTTCTGCTTCTATTCTTATTATTTCCTCCTCAACTCCTGTTCTTCCTTCACTGCTTGTTCTGCTTGCTTCAATCTCAGTTCTGCTTCATGTAAGCTCTGCTTTTCTCTCTTTCTCCGCTCTGTTCTCTGTATCCTCTGCTTCCTCTTTGATTCTGCTGCTAAAGTTGTTTTCATAAGAATCAGATTCGCTTTCATCTTGCAGCTTTGTTCTCCATCTGGACTGTTGGCAATCTTTCTCTTTCCCTTATCCTGCACGAGATTACTGCCTTTTGCTACTGATGCTTTCAGAGTTGCTGCCCTCTGCAGAGTAGTATGTGAAGTCCTTGCTAAGTTGATTGGCTCACAGAGTTTGGAGGCATTGTAACAATTCCTCCGTGGATCCTCCTCTGGCCAATGAAATGCCCCGCTGAGCCACTGAAAGTGAATTCTCGCACAATGGTCTTTGCAAATACTACGGGGATCATACGAATTAAAGTCTTGAGTACCGAATGCAAACTTCACTATCACCTTTCCCTTAGTATCCGCAACTTTCAAGTTCTTTATTTCGTATAATCCAATTTAAAAAAGGAAGAGTGGGCCATGGTAATTTCTTCTTCCTATGTAAAGCTGCCGACAACCCTGTGGCAAGATGATATTACACTTCTTGCATGAAAAGCTTGTCGGTGGCATACCTTGGAAAAACATGCGACGACTTCTCTCCGCCGAACACTCCAAGGAAGGTGCCAACCAGTGAGGCAAACCAATTTGCAATCTCTGTTATTGCCTACTTTTCTCCTCGTGACATGTCAGGCGATTCTTCTTCAAAGATGAGTTTGTAAAGCGGGATGATGAAATGGTCAGTTAGGTGTTCCATTACTCCTCGATGATTGCAATCCGAAAGCAACTTGCAATAGCTATGCACGACAGTGTCTCGTGGTGTCCATGTCGAGTTCATGCCAGGAAACTGATGTTGTGCACAGATTGCATCCAATAAATATGTAGACAAATAAGACCTTGCTTGCTCGCCCTTGGGAGGATTTTGAGCGTGGGCTCTCAAATGTCGAGCCAACAGATTTAACCAGTTGAATGACTTCCCCTTGTTCACAACCTGGTTCAGTAAGACTACCCACCCTTCAGGATAGGTCTCCATGCTCTGCTGACCATGGATCCTGCAAGCTAAGATAATCAAGAGATGATAGGCCTTCTTGAGAGACTTTGTTTTGTATGAATGGGTGGGTTTCTGTTGAACCTTTGATGGCTCTTTCACCCAACCTTTAACAATATCTCTTGTGTTCACATAGTTGTTGGTGGCATACAAAAATGAGTCCATGAACTTCATTGACTTGGGCAAGTGATACATACACTGATAATCTTCTGCCAGAAAGGTAGCAAGCT
Source organism: Pinus taeda (assembly GCA_000404065.3). Classification (NCBI taxonomy): domain Eukaryota; kingdom Viridiplantae; phylum Streptophyta; class Pinopsida; order Pinales; family Pinaceae; genus Pinus; species Pinus taeda. The sequence goes on from APFE030519767.1 coordinate 94,423, forward strand.
TTTGTCCGCTGGCATTGCTCAATGTCATGGTCTTCTCATCATTGTGTGAAACAATCCAGCTGATGACATCTGCACATGGGAAGGATGGATATTTGCATGCAACCATGTGTAGTCTTGACTGCTGGATATTGAGATAAACTTGCCGGTCCTCTAGATCTACCTCAAGGCTCTTTGTTGAAAGAGTTTCATTAACTTGCTGCCATGTTAGTGTTGACTCCTTTTCTATAAACAATTGTGTGTCCACATACACTGGTAAGTCTACTGATGTTTGCTCAACTGCTTCCCTAGTATTGCTTTCAGTGGTCTCTTTTGTCTTTGGTGCCATGGTGACAATGACTGTTGGGGAGAAGTGATTCACAAGTGTGGTACCTGTGGACAAAATGACACTCATGGCAAGCAAACATTAGCCTTTTGCAAATCTAACTTCAAAGCATGATCAAGCAACAAACCGGGAAACTGATGAGAGGGATTGGGCAGTTTTCATCAACAAGCAAGGGAGACTGGTTGTTGGAACTACGCACTACGCAATCCCAACAACCAAGGGTGTAGCCTGAGGCTTGAGACTGCACAATGCGCAGTCTTTCCCGGTCTCTGCCTAAGCTGAACTGTGCATTGTGCAGTCTTAGTGGCCAAGGTGACAGGTTGAGCCCTGGAAAAGCGTACTGTGCAGTTGGGCCGACTTGTATTGTGTAGTTCCAGAGGCCAAGCTCTCGGCTTGAGCCTTAGGATTGCACAGTGCCCAACTAGGCAAGGAAAAATTTGGCCAAGGGAAGTGCAGATTTGCCCGGTGGAAGTGTGGAAAACGAGTAGAACTAAGTGAAGATGTGAGCTTGAGAGTAGATTTGACTAAGTATGAAATGAATCAATGTAGATCAAATAAAAAAACTGAACAAACAGAAGGAAAATCAAGTACGTGAGGAGAGTCGCCGCAAGGGCGACCATTGGTGCAAAAACAAGAAAATCGATGCAACACTTGTGAAAGACAAACGACAATTTGGAACAACACTTCTACAAGCTAAAATAAATTGAAACACCAGTAACTATGAAGAGAAATAAGGAAAGCAACACTCACACAAGCGAAACGACAAAAAGATGATAAAAGCGAAACTCACTCGGAAGAGCGACGACTACTGCGCCAAAGGTTCCTTGATCTCCTCGGGAACGCTAGTGCTGTTGATTTGGGGTAGCATCGAATGTGATCTAGCCACGAAAATTGGTGGAGACGCTAAAGCACATGAGATCTTCAATACCCAGAAATGGTTTGGGCAGATTCTAAATAGTGTGGGAGATATTAAAATAATTAATATTTTAATGGAGTCTCTAAGTCTAAACATGGGGAAAATAAAATATTAATGTGAATTAATATAAAACTGTGTTAGAAGGGTCCAAAAGTCATGGATCAAGCCAGAGTTAATCTTAGCCATTGATTAGAGACTTAATATCGGCCGTTGAGTTTTCAGCGAGAAAAGTATAAGAGGAGGCTTGAGGGTCACTTGGAGAACACACCGAGTTGATTAAGAATTCGATTTTCTGGGGCAGGGCTTGCTGAGGAAATCGAAGGAGTGATCAGAGTTGCAACTGAGGGGTAGTGAATACAGAAGCAGAGAGGCAGAGAGGGTACCAGGAGCTTCAGCACAGAAACCGAGAGAGAGGGATGCAGAGCCAGCTAGAGGCCATGTAGATCGAGTCAGGGCCCACATACAGGCAACCAGGAGCTACGTAGGACCAAAGAGAGCCAGCGTGGGTGACATAGAGGCTCTAGAGGCTAACGTAGTGCCTCCACAGGCTGACACAAGGTGAGTTGGGGAGACGCTGGGCCAAAGAAGCTGATGCAGTCCCTAGAGGCAGACACTGGGGATTTCGTGGGGCAGATTGGAGCTGAGAGCTGTGGGATTGTTCATCTGGGGTTTTAGCCGGAATATCTGTCTCCGACTAAGAGGTACAACTGCCGAGATCATTCTCTATTGGGTGAGCCGGTTTGGCACTCAGATTGTATTCTGAAACTGCTTAATAATAAAACCCTCAGATAGTTGCACCGGTTTTCCCGCATTGGGTTTTTCCGGGGACATTGGTCCAAAAACAACAATGTCACTTGTGTGCTTGTTTTTCCTTCAGTTGATGATCTGTAATGTGTTGAGCATGTACTTGTATTTATTTTCAGTGTTTACATGGTAAATAACTTGTTAATTAAACATAACAAGCAGGCAGAAATAAATCAGAAAGTACATGAAGAATTTCTAACAATTAGACTCAGAAATTCCAATAAGTGCTCCAAGCTCGAATGTGCGAATGAGTTCTAGAAGTGTCGATTAAATAGATTTGAGAGAATTAGGGTTTATGACGCGCATGCCTAAAATCAAGGAAAAAGCGACACTTGGCAAAAGTTTCTAAAAATAGCTAGTGTGCCTCCTTCGGGATACTAATAATGGATCCATATTTTTAGGGATATTTTTGCTTTTTTGATTTTTCATGGAAACTTGCCATGCACATTGCCAGGAAAGATTGCGCAATTTTGGGCAATTGGGCAATTTTCCGACTCAGTCATTGTGCAGTTTCTGGGCTCAGTGTTGCACTGCCTTCCATGACTGTGCAGTTTCTGAGCTCAAGGCTGACTGCCAATCTGAACTATGCAATTCCAATCATGAAGGTTGCTTGCCCTCAAGGATTGCGTAGTTCCTGGAGTCAAGCCTAGAATTGCTGTAAGAACAAGTTGTGAGATTAGCTTGTGACTTAGAAAGATCAGTTAGGTGTGGAAACAATAAACACAAGCACAAATGAAAAGGATAAGTCTCAATCGAAGCATGAATACCTAAATCAGTACAAGATAAGCTCTTGAGGATAGGAAGGAAGGCTCCAAAATCGAAGCTTAGGAAAAATTTTAGAGGGTGGTTGTAGTTGCTAAAACACCAATGTTAGGGCTTCTCCACATGCAACAAGCTCTCCCTAGTCTCTCAATGGGAGTCCATCCTCATTTAGGATCTGAATTAGGTCCTTCCCATCAGGTTGTATCAAGGACATCCTAGGAACATGTTGGGTCCAGTGGTGTCATCATGAAGAATCCTGAATGCTACGTCAAAGTAGACCAACAACCTGTGTCCTGAAGGGGCTTTGGGACATGTAACATCTGTTCATGCTATTAGGAGGCTTAGTTGTCTCAATGCTGCATTTGCTAAGGCCATATACTTCTTTGACAGGTCTGGGCTGCTGTGGACCACCTTACAAAAACAACATGAACTCAAGTGAATGCAACCATTCATCAAAGACTAAGATCATATATGCATCTAAGTGGACCAAACTTGAGTGTTAAGGGAATTTTAATTCTTTAAACAAGGATCACCTTCCAATATCTAACTAGACCAAGTCCCGTAAAGGTGTTCCCTACCTTGATAGAGGTGGTTAAAGGTCAACCCTATTAGGTGCTTCCAACCCTCAAGTGGAAGTGACTGTTCCAAGGTCAACCCTTCAATCAATAGGTGTTGGTGTAAATAATGTGGTAATGAAGGGTAAAAAGCTTCATGACCAATTGCCATGGTCAAAGGGACTAGCTAATGGGGTGTCCACATCTCGAGTGTATGGATGTAAAGGAGGGAGAAATCATGGAGGCATGAGCTACCTGCTCGTCTTGATTTTTACACCCGTCTTGTGCACCTTTTACTTCTTGATTATTTCCTTGTATCACCCCATATAGCTCAAGGGTTAGATATTGCTCTTTACGATATAACATTTTTGTTACCCCTTAATATGAATTAGTTCATCGTTCTTTAGCGTTGGGACATGCAAGCGTTCCTTTTGATGTAAAGGAGTATCATGTGCTCAAGAACATGGTGATGGCATATGAGGAGGGTAGAGCTCATGCTAGGATTTTTCCCATGTGTTAATCTTACGTCCTAATCAACTTTTGCACTAAGTTGCAGGAAACGTGGGTCTAGGGTCCGTTTCCGTACGGAAACGAAACGGAAACGCGTTTCCGCGTACCGTACGGCG
>APFE030519769.1:0-30180 GCA_000404065.3 Pinus taeda
AAAAATTGTACAATAGAGCCAGATTTAGCGCCAGGTTGCTCATCACAATTACAAAAAAATTGCACTAAAATCTGGCGCTAAATCTGGCGCAAATCGCTGGTTTTGTTGTAGTGTTGGTTCCCCCAAGTCTCTTTCGAGTACACACACGCTCCTTACTGGCTTTTCGTCTCTGTTGATTACAATACTATGAGGCCAATCTGAGACTCAATACATGACAGGTATGTAGAGTAGTTTGCTTGAACCTCTCAAGTGTTCTCTGGAGTACACAGACTCTCTGACTCTCTTTGTCTCTGGCTTACCACCTCTACTCTCTCCTTTGCTTACTTTCTATCAGTTTGTGGCTTTAAAGCAGTCTGCTCCCTGACTGTTCATTTCCACTTCTCGGCTTTCAAGTTCCCTTGCCTCTATCTATTTGAATCCCTCTATCCTGTGTAATCAATCACTGTATGATGCCTCATAGGGAGGTGGCCACCTATTTCATAACGAATGAGTGTCATTTCTTTTGGACATATTTGAAACGGCCATTTTGTCCATTAACTCCAAGAATGCCCATGAAACACGACCTTTTGCCAATGCATCATCCATAATGGACTTCAAATCATATGTGATCTTGCTTTATAATCTTTTCAAATCTGGTCATCCATTGGAACGTGTCTCCATCGTTGATTTGGGGGCCCCAGATCCTATGGTTAGCATTCATATCGAGTGGATGCGTAGCATGATGTCTACTCACCCAATGTGAGCAGTTTTCTCTCTCTTCTGCTGGGACGTGTGGCAATCGATGTATGGCATCAGACGAAACTCAATTGAAATATCTTATTGCTCGAAGCCTGTCTGATATCCTACCAGTTTTGTGGAATCCTACTCTGATGGAATCGAAACAATATTTTTCATGTTTTACAATTATTTCGGGTCCAGGTGCTCGGGGCTTCTCTTCACTGAGAGGTTTGCCATGCGATATGCAATTAGCGGAAACTACCTTTGTTAAATTTGACCTTGCATTTGCTAGTTAGTGTCAGTGCGTGTTAACATGATCCGCCACTCTGTGCGCTAGATAGAAAACCCTCGTTGATCCATGCTAATCGCCATTGCAACTGTCTGAGGATTCCCTCTGATAGCTTGATCTTTGTAAGACTTTGAACCTTTGGAATGATTAAAGAGTTCATGAAAATTTAGAGAGTGTTCTAGGATCCATTTAGATCATTCCTTCCCAATGAAAAAGCTTTGGACCACCAAAAGTTGGTTTTTAAGCATCAATCAAGTGAGGATATAGATTCCTTTCTTGCCCAATCTCTATCCATCTAGCACTTCTTGGTTTTGAACCCTTGAGTCCAATTCTGAGGTACTCAACATCCCCTCTGTGCGCAGTTCTCACCTTCTTGTCCAGAATTGTATCTTCCTACAACTAATTGAGATATTCAGGCAACAGATCATCAATAGAAGGCAATTGACTCTGCTCTTTGGGATCTTCAATCAATGAAGGTTCAAACAACCTTAAGATCTCTACATTAACTACTAAATAGATGTGCATGTAACCTGGAAAATCAAGGCAAAAAGAATTCTCACCAATTTTCTCAAGTATCCTGAAAGGTCCATACCTTATTGGCTTCAACTCCTTCCCTTCACCTTGCATTATGTCTTTGCTGATATACAGCCAGACTTGATCACCAACTTGGAAACTGTGCTCAGTTCGATGCTTACCAAGCCTTGCCTTGTACTTGGCTTGGCTCTTTTCCAGTTGTTCCTACACTGCCTGATGAATCTCTTGGATTTGTTCAATGAACTTGGTTGCCTTTTCCACATCACTGTGTCCATCAACCACTATGTCTTTACCAAAGACAAAATCCAAGGGATACCTTGGTGTGAAACTAAAATAGGTCTCAAAAGGAGATCTTTGTGTAATATAATGTTTAGCCCGGTTGTAAGCATGTTGCACATAACACAAATGTTCATTCCAAAGCTTGGGATGCCTGCTCCAACAACCTATGAGCAACTAGATCACTATCCGGTTGACCACCTCTATTTTGCCATCTGTTTTTGGATGAAACGTTGTGCTCTTCTTCATTCTGGTGTCCACCAATTCCCACAGACTCGACCAGAATTTCCCAACACATTGGGAATCTTGATCAGATACAATGGAAGTGGGTAATCCAAAATGAACCCATACATGCTGGAAGAACAACTTTGTTGTTTGTTCAGTTGTAATATGTTTGTTACAAGGTATTAAAATACACATTTTGCTAAACCTATCCACAATAACATATAAATAGTCATGACCTTTTCTAGACTTAGGCAATTCCCCAACAAAGTCCATGGAAACACTTTCCCAACGATGAGAAGGAACTAGTAGTGGAGTGTACAAGCCTAGTTTTCTATTGTCGGGCTTGCTTTTAGCACACATGGTATACCCTCTTACATATGTAGAAACAGTTTCATGCATTTTTGGCCAATAACAAAATCTTTGTAGCTATGCAACTGTTTTACTTACACCAAAGTGACCCGATATTAGAGAAGTGTGTGCTTCTCGAATTATCTTTACTCTTTCAGTTTGAGGAATGCATAACTTTCCAAAATGATACAAGAGTTGGTCCTTAACATGATAATCCAATTCTTCTACATGTTTTCCATGACTTAAAGTTGCATATACATCGTTAAAGTCTATATCTTGAGCATAGTGTTCAATGTAGCTTTCATGCATTACTGAGTTATGCTTAAGTATAGTAGATGCATTTATGATTGGTCTAGACAACATATCCGCAACTTTATTGTGTATGCCCTTTTTATATCTGATGACAAGATGAAATTTTTGTATAAAACCCATCCACCTATAGTGTCTTGATTGTTGCAACTTAGCTCGTGAGTGTAAATATTGAAGTGGTTGATGATCAGTATCTATAACTGTCTCTTTGCCCATTAGATAGTGTATCCACTTTTTCACACTCTGTACTAATGCATACAATTCTTTATCATATGTGGGATAATTAACTACTACAGAATTAAATGTTTCAGAATGGTAACATATGGGTTTACTGTGCTACATCAACATTGCTCCCATGGCATAGTCACTGGCATCCATTTCAATCTCAAATGATCTTTGAAGATCAAGCAATGCTAGTACTAGTGTTGTACTAATCTTTTCTTTTAAACTGGTGAAGGCTTTCTGCTATTTGCCTCCCCACTCAATCACCTTGCCCAATTCTGTTAAAGCATGTAAGGGAGCTGCAATCAAGGAAAAGTTAGCAATAAACTTTCTCCAATAATGTGCTGCTCCTACGAAGCTTCTAACTTCTGTAGTAGATTTAGGTTTAGGCTAGTTTATAATGACAGAAACCTTAGAGGGAGCTATCTTCAACTCACCACCCCCTACAATATGACCCAAATAATTCAAATATGTTTCGACAAATTCACATTTTGATTTCTTAACATAAAGATTTTCTCTTTTCAAAACATCTAGAGTCTGCTTTACATGCTTCAAATGTTCTTCCCATGTTTTACTAAATAAAAGAATTTCATCTAGATATACAATGACAAAATAATCAATAAAAGGATTGAGTACATCATTCATAACTGTCATGAAAGTAGCAGAAGCATTAGTTAAGCCAAAAGGCATAACTAACCACTCATACAGTCCTTGCTTTATTTTGAAAGCAGTCTTCCATACATCTTGCTCTGCGACTCTGACCTGATGGTAGCCACTACGCATGTCCAACTTGGAAAATTAAACAACTTCTTTCAGTGCTCGGTAATCAATGCACATTCTCCATAAGCCATCTTTCTTTATCACCAAGACAATTAGAGACCCACATGGTGATGTTCTAGGTCTTATGAACCCTTTCTTGAGAAACTTTTGTACCTGCTTCTTGATTTCTGCCTTCTCTAAAGCGCATAACCTATACATTCTGATGTTAGGCAATGGAGCATATTGCTGCAAATTAATATCATGTACTATTTCCTTTTTGGGTGGCAAACCTTTAGGTCCTTGAAATACCATATCATATTCTAAAACAACGTTTTCTAAATCAGCTTGTTGTTTAGCATCACAACCTTCTAATACATTGGTTTTATCAGGTTTCTTTTCCTTTACAACCATCGGTAAAAATTGTTTGCATGAATTTACAATTCTTTTCATCTTCCCTGAGTTTATGAGAGCACATTATTCTTTAGTTTATGAGCTCTTACAACATATTCAATTCCATCTTTAACGAGTTGATACTTATTTTCAGCTCTATAGAAAATTGCTTTTCTATCATACAAGTAAGGACTTCCCAAAACAATTCCACATATATCTAAGGGAATTACATCTAACTCAACCTCATCTACAAATGATGAACCAATGGAAAACCTAAGTTTACATTGTCTAGTCACTTGTAGCTTTGCTTTATCACATAACCAACCCAATGGATATGGCTTCTTGTGAGGTGTGGTTAGTAATCCTAGTTTCTTTACAATTGCTTCCAAAATTAAGTTTACTTGTGAACCACTATCAAATAAAGTATCAATCTTTTGATGATTTGAAATAGCTCTAATATGAAAAATCTCATGTCTTCTTCTGTCATTTTCTTCACTATCAATAGTTTCTGCATAATTACTAGTAGATTCTTTAGAATTTTTGTCTTTTATAATTGTGGCTGTGATGGTTGTTTCATCCCTTGAGTCTGACCCCAAATCCTTCTAAATAGCTACAACAATCTTCTTCTTTTTTCCACTGAACTTATTGGGTTTTAGCTCCCGATGAAAAATCCAACAGTGTTCATAATCATGCCCATCCTTCTTGCAGTGAGTGCATGAAGGTTTGGTCTTTTGTACAAAATTTGCCTTCATCTCTTTCCATTTCTACTTTCCCTTTTCCTTGTTCTTGCTTACATTGGGTTTTGATGATCCCCCAACCTTTGGGTTTACATTCTTGCCCCTAGCCTCTAGACGTGTGGCCTGGATAGATACCTCATCTATGCTAGTAGGATTAAACATGAGAATGGTATGTCTCAAATAACTATGTAGACCACCTATATACTTCAGCAAAGTTTCAGATGAGTCTAAAGAAATGCCTAGAATCAAATCTCTTTTTCTAAATTCTTGGGTGTAACTTTGTACACTTTACCCTTTCAATTCGCGAAGAGTTTGCCAAATCATCATAGCTTGATGCATATAAGCTAGTGGATAGAATTGTTTTTTAATTGCAAAAACAAATCCACTCCATACCGAATGGATTTTACCATGCTTCTGCATGTCAGCTTGTGTCCTGCCTTCCCACCATACCAAGGTAGTTCCTCCAAGGCATAGGTTGGCCAGCCAAATCTTAATTCTGTTTGAAACAATGCTCTGCACCCTGCAATACACATCAATATGTATAATCCAATTATCCAACTTCTCTGCATTCAACTCTCCATCACATATTGGCAAATCAAATTTAACATCTAATTTAATGAAAGATGTTTTCTTTTTATTTTCAGGGCTATTACGAGGTGTGGGAAGCTTTTCTTCTTTCAATTCGCCTTTATAATGGTCATTGAGGGGATATTCTTCTACTCCTTTGTTATGCTGGGAAGTTCAATAATCTTCACTTCGAACTTTCTTAAATTCTCTATACATTTCCTCTACCATGGCTCTCATAGTCAAGAAATTGTCCATGAACTGAGGGTCTGATTCGAAGGGAATTTCTTCTGACATTTTCCCCCTAGTATAGATCTAACAATTTATGGGTTAAACTCGGCCAATTCTCCTCCTCCTAGTTTAAGCTTTGATCTAGTTATCATTCACTAATAGTCCAACACAAGTTTATCTAACCTCAGCAACCTAAAGCTCTGATACCAATTGATCTAATATTTTATCTAAGACTATTAATAAGGTATTATAGACTCATGTGCATGGAGGTGCCCATGTTATTTTGTGAAACAGATCAATAAGATTTCCAAATACATTGGTAATGAAGCAGTAAAATAAAACTTAATAGGCAACACATATAAACACAAGTTTAATAAGGAGTTCACTCAATACTCCTAGGCTACGTCCAGTGGTGGCCTCTTTATTATGTCCTCATAGCAGAGTTTTTACAATAGTGAGCACAATTTTAGTCTCACAAAATAGATACAAATCAGTAAGACTATACTTGGATCCCCCAAGTCTCTTTCAAGTACACAGACTCTCCTTACTAGCTCTCGGTCTCTATTGATTACAACAGTATGAGCCCAATCTGAGACTCAATACATGACAGGTATGTAGAGGAGTTCGCTTGAACTTCTCAAGCCTTCTCTGGATTACACATACTCTCTGACTCTCTCTGTCTCTGGCTTACCGCCTCTACTCTCTCCTCTGCTTACTTTCTGTTAGTTTGTGGGTTTAAAGCCAGTCTGCTCCATGACTATTCATTTCCTCTTCCTTGCTTTCTTGTTCCCCTGCATTTGTCCATTTGAATCCCTCTGTCCTGCATAATCAGTCACTGTATAATGCCTCATAGGGAGGTGGCCACCTATTTCACAATGGATGAGTGTCAGTTCTCTTGGAGATATTTGAAACGACTATTTTTTTCATTAACTCTAGGAATGCCCACGAAACATGACGTTCTACCAATGCATCATCCATGTCGGACTTCAAATATTATGTGATATTGCTTTATAATCTTGTTGATTTTGGTCATCCATTAGAACACGTCTCCACCGTTAATCTTGGGGCCCCAGATCCTACAATTGTTGTTCATATCGGGCGGCTAAGTAGCATGATGTCTACCCACTCGATGTGAGCAGTTTTCTCTCTCTTCTGCCAGGATGCGTGGAAATCATTTAATGGCATCGGGCGGAACTTAGTTGAAACCACTTACTACTCGAAGCCTGTCCAATATCCTACCAGTTTTGTGGAACCCCACTTCGATGGAACCGAAACAATATTTTCCACGTTTTATAATTATTTTGGATCCGGGTGCTCGGGCCTTCTCTTCACTAAGAGGTTTTCCCTGCAATATGTGATTAACGACTTATCACATATCAGAAACCACCTCCATTGCTTAAATTTCACCCTGCATTTGCTGGTTGGTATTAGCGCGCGATACCATGGTCCGCCACTCTGTGTGCTAGGTCGACAACCCTCATTGATCCACGACGATCGCCATTGCAACTGTCTGAGGATTCCCTCCAATAGCTTGATCTTTATAAGACTTTGAATTTTGGCATGATTAAAGAGTTCATGAAAACATAAAGAGTGTTCTAGGATCCATTTGGAACATTCACACTCCTTTTTTCTCAGTGTTGAAGATTACCAATCCCCACAACATGTTCTTCAAGATTGTAAACATTCACTAGAGTAAGTCATCTAGTCTCTTTTTTTGAAGCTCACACAAGTTGTCCCTATCATTCCCTAAATTTCTTATAGGATTCCCTTGTAATTTATGATGAGGAATTGTTGATCTTCAAATTTAGCCATATATGTAAGATATATCATCACTGAAATTAGAAAGAGATTTTTAGTTAAGCTAGGTACATACAAAACATCAATAAATTAGTAATCTTAAGGATATACTTGATGGATCCCACTCTTGCAACTGGATACATGGCATCATCACAAAGTTCTACTATAGGTACTCTTGTTAGAGGTTGTATGTTTGCAGGCTCCACTGTCCACATACCAGTTGACATCAGACATAATGTCAGATGATAGACATGAGACCATTGAGAAGTGTATCTCAAGATTGGATAAAATCTCATCCACTTGATTTGATGCTTTTGCACTCCTTGCAAGTCGCTTCTGGTGCTGTTGCTTTCCCCTCCCCTTCTTTTGATGACATTGGAAGAAAAGAGCCCAAACTTTTGACACGTGAAGCACTTGATGTCGCTCAAATCCTTATTTCCCTGGTTACAAGAAACTGGATTCTCTTTCTTCCCTTTTTAACCCTTATTAGTACTTCTTTTCTTGTTGCCTTGATAGTCCATTGAATAACATAATTCCATTTGAATTTAAGACAATCCAACAATCCTCGTATAGAGGGTTTATATTAATTTTATAATATCATTATAGGTAAACATTAACTCATCCTCATATACTTTAATCTATGAGATTCTTCTGTAAATGTCACTCCATTGAATTCTATACAATCTAGTAATTCTTACGTAGATGATTTGAGGGTTGTCTAACATATTTTTTCGTCAAATTTGTTTAGAACTTGGGTGTTTGGGAGAGACATTATGCTCCTCCTCAATACCTGCAATAGTCTTCAGTATTGTATCCTAGTTGAAGTCATTCCATAGCCTGTTAAAAATGGGAATTTTTCGTTGCAGATGTCATAGCCAAAAATATTTGAAAAGGAACAGTAACTATTTAATACAACGTGCACTAGCTCTTTACCCTTCACCTCCTCTCAAATTCTTGTCGTTGTATTTGATATTGACTATACCCATACTGCTACATTGGAATATCGCCTAAACAAAAGTTAAAACATATCAACATCCTAACAAAGAACTCGATAACCTGATCACAACTTCAATATGCTTACTCAAGCACAAATCACCACGTCTGACCCTTGGAGCTTCGTGACAACTCGCTTTCATAGGTAGTAGTCCTACTATCTATTTAAGGATTTTTATAAGGTTTCAACAAACCTCTTTGATACCATTATAAATTTGTCTAGCACATTGTAAACATATTCTTCTTCTAATGGAAACTAACATTGTCTAAATTTAAAGGCTAAACAAAACTGCAATATGAATCTCACTATAATCTATAAACACAGTTGGAATACATACATTAGAATAAATAGATTAATGTCAAAAGCCCATGTTACTGCTACTCCAAAACCATTGAATAAAAATCTGCTAGAAAAATTGTTTGAAAGGATTTTGTGTAAGAACTGAAACTAACCCTATTACAGATCCATAGTCTCACTCTCTCTTATAAGTAACACCTAGGGTTCATATATATATATATATATATATATATATATAGCACTTAGATATCTTGATCTACACTCTGTCTAAATAATAAAAAATGAATTCAGAAAGGTTGTGAAAAATAAAACAGAACTGCATCGTCTAACTTTAGCACTTTATATTTAATCACAAATCTAATGATAAAATTATCCTATTCTATTTATGGTTGCTGCATACATGCATTCATGTTCCCTTACTACTGGAATACTAAAATTTGTGATGTGCCCCTATTGTCTATTTATTGTTGCATTCTCACTTGTAGATCATTATGTTATTTGGAATTTAATGATGCATGGATTTGTGTAATGTTGGTGTAATAAAAGGTGCCTAGATCTACCATGTGTGCTCCAACCTAGTAGAAGATGATCTCAGGTACACTATCTAACAACAATGAGTCACCAAACACTTATATTTTTTAAATGCCACTGTGGGCTGCTAGTTTTAAGAGTATTGTTAGGGAAACAAGCTTGGTGTAGTTATTTGATCCTCACCTAAATCTATTTGAAAGTTGATACAATGAGATATATGGAACACCTTTGGCTCCCGTTTTTTGGGATACCTTGACTAAATCCATCAAATTAATCCCCTTGTTCCATATTTGTCCATAAGAGCACGAATCAATTTTTTCTCTGTAGGGGTTGATGAAAAATATTTGAAGTTTGAGAAGATTGACTAACCTTGGAAGGCACATTAAAAAAGAGATATATATTTGTCTTCAAAGATTTAAACATTTCTATCTTTCCATATTCCCCGTGATACTATTAGAGGAAGGCATTTGAGGTCATTGAAATCCAAGTTTTTCTACCACTTTTTAAAGCACTCTTCAGCATAACCTCCTTGTCCACAGTCCTTTATCCTTGTAAAACCATCCATTTCAGTCCAAAATTCCCTTTGTTAAGGACATAATATCAGTAAGTGGCATATGTTCTTTTTAAAAATGGAAGAAAGGAAGACCATACCCCCTTGTGAAGAGCTTCCTATGCTACCTGTGCCCGATTTTTACTACACTCTCAAGGATATTGTATTTGACACTGCAAAGAATAAAGAAGGATTAACTTTGTCCATTCACCCTTCGACACATATGTTTTGCCTCTCTCCTTGGAGTTTGATGAATGTTTCAGACCACTATGTGTTTAAAGTGCCATTTCAAACATGAGGGGTTGTCTTTCAAGTACCTAGGGAAGAATATTTCATGGGAATAATTTATGGATGCATCTTGATCAGAATTGATGGTAGAACAAGAAAGTTGGACTACCAAGAATTATTATCAAAAGAACTAGGCCTTTGATTATGCTAATGGTGACATGTATAAATGGAAATGCCATTAGAGAATACTTGCACAAAAATTTGATCTAAAACATTACCATATGAGGGTGAAGGGTTCAATCTAGATGAGGCAATGAAATACAAAGGTCTAGTCTAGGATGCCATTTTTAATGAAAGTAAGCTCTTGGATTGAGCACTTGGGAAGGAAGTTGCGCATACCTTTGTTTTGAGTAGATTGTTTGATTGTATTTCATTTACCATTACGATTTCTTTTTTCATTCAAATTTGGCTATAGTTAGATCACATAACATATAATATGTTTTTCATCTATGCTCTTCTTCTATATGCGCTACCGACTTACAACGTGTCCTTTTTTGCATTTGGTGCAAATGTTAGTTATGTCTTCTTTCCATCTCTATCTTGAGTGAACTTGCTCTCTCATTTTTGTCAATACGCCCCATTAAAGAAACCACACGAGACGAGGAGCTTGGGCCCATGGAGTTCTTAGCCATGCCTAACCCAAGGCTAGAGTTTATGCTTCAATTAATATATTTCAGCACGATACCGCCTTGGGAATTCAATAAGATAATGAGGACATTAAACAAGAAGTTTTAAAGGAAATGGAGAAATTTCTTATTCAAAGGTCATGGACTTGATATCAAGCTTAGTCCCTCACATCAAGATTGTTCATGGTCACCATAACCAATATTTACACACCACTAACTTCTACTAGTATATCTATAACTTCACGTGGAAAGTTTTATATCAAATAAATGAAAGAAAAATGGAGCTTATCCTCCACATGGATGAATTGCACTTATAATATAAACTCATGGATGATCACATGGAACACATGGAGGCTACTATTATTCAATATAATCCTCCTCTAGGAAACCCCAATCAACAAGCACCTACCAATCAACCTTAGTCTTGAAATTGCATATGTTTCTAATAATGATTATGTTTTATTTTCTATTGGATAGTTCATGTAATTCCATGTCCTTCGTAGTGGTCTATTTTTCTATTTTTATGTTATGGGATGTTATGATTATTTTTTGTATTTGGATTAATCATGTATTTTGTGTTATACGGAATGTCAAACTTGCTATCTATTTCCTTTCATCTAGTTTCCTACCACACAAACAAATCCAATAGAACTTTTTGATAAATTGTATGCATTGTAAATATTTTCAATAATAATATAGAGTCATGAGCTTACAAATAAATTGATATTTCTTATAAATAAAGAACTAATTAAATATTCATAATATCTATTATTTATTCGTGTCTTACTTAATATAAATTCCTTTACATGATTCAAAATAAAATATACTAGCAATTGCACCATATGTTGCGAAGGAAACGTCATAAGGCATGGGAAAGAGTAGCATAGAAGAAAGAAGATGTGATATGTTATGCAATTTAATTCAATATTTAAATTATGAAAATAAATTAAGGATAACAATCAGAGTTTTTCCCATTGAATTATAAATATGAATTAAGAATAACAATGAGGGTTTTTCCAAACGAAGCATGTCTAAGAGTAACATAGAAGAAAGAAGATGTGATATGTTATGCGATTTAATTCAATATTTAAATTATAAATATGAATTAAGATAACAATCATAGTTTTTCCCATTGAATTATAAATATGAATTAAGGATAACAATCATGGTTTTTCCCAATGAAGCATGTCTAATACTAATTAGATTCGCATGATCATACAAATAAGTTCAAATCATTTCAATTCTTTAAATCAAATCCACATGCATCATACAAATAATTTGAATCCTTTCAATTTTTTCATGCTTCAACTAAGTTACTATTGTATTAATCATATCTTCTTGCATTACACAAACAAGTTCCAATCCATTCAAAAATTTTAATCAAATCCTCATGCATCATACATAGAATTTGAATCATTTCAACTTTTTCATTTAGTGTTGCTAATAATTTTCATTTGGTGGGCCATAGCCATACATTGGGATCCATGATTGATTTTATCAATGTCAAGAAGCAAAGAAAATATCTACTTGGTGGGTATTATGGGGTCTGCACTGATTTCCATGATTATTCCTCTAAAAAATGGGAAGATCAGTGAAAATATCAAATGGCATACAATGAAGCTTCCAAACTGTAAATACTTTTAGGTAGATTGGGGCATTGTACCTCGCATATTATTGGTTATTAATGTGCATTAAATAAGATATTCATTACCAAGTCTCATTTCAAAATTTATATATAGCCACCTTTTATTGTTTGGCATACAATGAAGCGCATACAATGAAGCTTCCAAACTATAAATAGTTTTAGGTAGATTGGGGCATTGTACCTCCCATATTATTGGTTATTAATGTGCATTAAATACAATATTCATTACCAAGTCTCATTTCAAAATTTATATATAGCCACCTTTTATTGTTCCCAATCAAGGTTTTTCTTTCCCACTTTATGGTTTCTTGCATGTATCTTTCACACTCTAGAATTGTGCTTGAGAGTTCAAATATAGAGTTCTTAAGATACTTGGCACTATTTGGAAGAGATGTTTCTAGACTTCATATGGATAATATGGTATGTATTTTGTTGTATGTTGTAAGGATAATGTACATACCCATTTGTAATAATTGCAAATGAACTGTGTGTAGACATTTGTTTGATAATAGTCAAAGTTTTCTCTCAACCCCCTCTTTCTGATTTTTCTTGCACATTATTTATTTTTAAATGGAAATTGCATCAAATATTTTGCATTACAAAGGTCCATCCCACCGAGCAAGGAAGAAGAGAAACAACCAACTCTTTTATGTCAACCAACTCTAATCTAAAAGTTGTAAGTTATCCCAAATGGACTGAATTAGTTACCTCATGAAAGGTTGTTGGACACAAGATTTTCCACTTAGAAGAAATATTAGTCACCTCACTAAATGTTTCTAAACACAATTAACGAGCATATATTAAAAGTAATTATGCTTTCAATCCTCTGAAGGGCCATTTCAAATTCAATTTAAAATTTGGAATGCGTGTTTATCCTCTATTTCATGTTAGTAAATTTCGTTTGAGTGGTAAATGTATTTCATCATTAAAGAAACTGGGGAAGGGTCCTTATTTGAAAATCCCTTAATCACAATTATGGTGGAAATACTCAAGAGCAATACAAAAAGACCCTTTAGTTAGTGCATGGTTTCAACCATTCATCTGAATAACTATTCTATTAAACCACAAATCCATGTTTTTGAATGTAATTTAAACTTTGGAAAGTGCATTTATATTCTATTGCGTGTGATTTAAATGTCATTTGAGTGGTAAATGCATTCTATATTTAATGCAACCAACTCATCTCACTCTCAAACTTTAAATTATAATTGTTTATGATAATATTAAAGCAATAAAGTGTTAATACTTTTATTTGATGTTATACATTTCATTAAAATGAAAAATTAGTTAATAAAATAAATTTAAGTCAACAATTATTAGAAATTTATAGTTTGTATTACATTTGCAAAATTCAGGCATCCATTTTTTCTAAATCAATTTATGTATTAAAAAATAATAATATCATCCATAATTCTATTACTTTCTTACTAAATCCAGCAAATGGTTGAGTAATTGAAACAATTATATATGTTATTATTTGTATTTGATGTTATAAATTTCATTGAAATGAACAATTAATTAATAAAATAGATTTCAACCAACAATTCAATTAATAATTTATATTACATTTACAAAATTCAAACATCTTACATCCTTTCAAAATTAATTTATGTATTGAAAAATAACAATATCATCCAAAATTATATTACTAACTTCATAAAAAAAATTAACAAAAACCCCGCTTACTACAAAACCAGTCGATCAAATTCAAAAGTGGTTCACTTTCCAAATTCCGAACCTGACTACAATTAGCCTAACCATGTTAGACTCTGCTGGACATGAGCAGGGCATTTACTGTAAACTCTTTCAATGCCCACCTTGCGTTCAGTGAGCACTGGGCACAGTGGCGTGATGTTATTTTCGATGCCGCCTTGCGTTCAGTGCGCAGAGTGGTCTGATGTAAGAGTTCCCTCGAAAAAATAAAGAAAGATGATTGGGATCTAACAATTAACTTCCTGAATATGGATGAACATGGCATTTAATGTAGACCTTTTCAATGCCCACTTACCGTTCAGTGCCAAGACACCATCCAGTGCGCAGAGTGGTAGGATGTTTTTGTTTTTTTTGAGGAAAAACAAATGCGCCATACTTTTAAATTAATTGAGGACGATATGAATTAGCTTCTCAGAGTGAAAATATCTGTATTTACTTTAATAGAGAAGGTTTGATGTATGATTTCTCTAATGATAGAATTAACTTTTTAAATATCAAATACGATTACACTAGTATAATTATATTAATTAATGTAGTTAATACATACTGACCTTTGTATATATTAATAGTATTAATTAATGTAGTTAATACACACTGACCTTTGTATATATTAATAGTGTTATTTTTTTTTTAAATATATTAATATAATTGCCATCTGTATTAATTTTTTTAGATATATTTATATAATTGACTTTTTAAATATCAAATACGATTACACTAGTATAATTATATTAATTAATGTAGTTAATACACACTGACCTTTGTATATATTAATAGTGTTAATTTTTTTTGAAATATATTAATATAATTGCCATCTGTATTAATTTTTTTAGATATATTAATATAATTGACATGTAAATACAAATAGTGTTGATTTTTTTGAAATATATTAATATAATTCGCGTGTGTTATTAATTTAAAAATAAAATAAAATAAAAAGTCTAACAATTAACTTCTTAAATATAAAACACAAGTGTAGTTGATACAGAGAAATATCTCTATATTAACATTTTGTAATTATTTTTATTAATAATTATCTTATTAATTTAAAAAATTAAATGTTATTATTGTTTTTAATTATTAATATTGATTAGATATTATTTTGTGATTCAACTGGTTTAAGTAAGTCATTTATGTATACTAATTTCTCATTATTATTGAATAGTTCACTTAGCACTTATTACATCAAGTGATGCTCATAGGGGTGAAGAAGTGGAATTGAAACTAGTGAAATATATCACATATTATCACCCATCCTAGATCGCCTCTGGCTCAAACGTGCTTAACTGTGGAGTTTCCCCACAATCAAGCCCACTTAGCTCGCTACCCCATTTGCAAAACTTTAGCAAGTATTGTGCCTCATGAACCACTCAAGTAGAGATCCCTTAAGTAAGTCATTTATGTATACTAATTTCTCATGATTATTAAATAGTTCACTTAGCACTCATTGCATTTCTCATGATTATTGAATAGTTCACTTAGCACTTGTTGCATAAGTGATGCTCATAGGGGTGAAGAAGTGGGATTGAAACTAGTGAAATATATCACATAGTGTCACCCATCCCAGATCGCCTCTGGCTCAAACGTGTTAAACTTTGGAGTTTCCCCACAATCAAGCCCACTTAGCTTGCTACCCCATTTGCAAAACCTTAGCAATATATTGCGTCTCATGAACCATTCAAGCAGAGATCCCTTCACTCTTTTTGAATTTAAGTATTAGGGGGCTCAAGCATGCTTAATTGTGGAGTTTTCTCCACAATCAAGCCCACTTAGCTTGCTACCCCATTTGCAAAACCTTAGCAAGTATTGTGCCTCATGAACAATTCAAGTAGAGATCCCTTCGCTCTTTTTGAATTTAAGTATCACAATCAAGCGCACTTAGCTTGCTACCCCATTTGCAAAACCTTAGCAAGTATTGTGCCTCATGAACAATTCAAGTAAAGATTCCTTCACTCTTTTTGAATTTCAGTATTAGGGGGTTTACACAGTGAATTATATTAGATATCATTTTGGGATTCATCTGCATTAAGTAAGACATTCACGTATGACCACGCAAGACATTCATTTATGACCATTTCCGTTCCATGAGAGGCAGTTGTAGCTAATTCATTTCTCATGACTATTGAATAGTTCACTTCGCATCAATCATCACTTAATCCTGGTAACCAAAACTTCCCGAAGTCACCATCACCCATCCCAGATCACCATCCGGGGGGTCACCAGGACTTCCCGAAGTCACCCATCGCCAATCCCAGATCACCATCCCAGGGGGTCACCCATCCCAGATCGCCTCTCATGACTATTAAATAGTTCACTTAGCATCAATCATCACTTAATCTCGGTAAGGTCACCCATCCCAGATTTCCATCCTGAGAGGTCACCCATCCCACCCATCCTAGATGAGGTCACCCATCACCATCCTGGGGGGTCACCCCCATCCCAGATAGTCTCTCATGACTATTGAATAGTTCACTTAGCATCAATCATCACTTAATACTGGTAAGGTCACCCATCCCAGATCGCCATCCTGAGAGGTAACCCATCCTAGATGAGGTCACCCATCCTAGATGGCCTCTAGCTCAAGCACAAGAATGCTACCCCTAATATTAATATTAATGTTTAAAAAAATAGATTTTTTTTTTTTAATATATTTATTATTATTAATCATTGATATTTTTATTTTTAGGTATAATTTAATTAAAAAGTTCAAAATAAATGATTGAATATAATGCTTTTTAAAATAATGAGACAAGATAATATACATACAACTTTTGGGGGTTAGAAACCTGTTGAATATGTTTTTCATTTTTTTTTAATGAAAATTAAAAGAAGCTTGTTTAATGTTTTGTAAAAGTTCCGCTGGGTAAAGAGAAGTTCCGTCTAATTTTTTATTTAGTTGATTGACGAGCAGCCTGAGACTATCATTAAATGCCACTGCCAGTCGATTTGCAGTTCCCCTACACCCACCATTATATGCCTTCACTCCAGCGAGCCTTGAATTTGGAGCGCTGCTTATTACAATGAACTTCCTTGTCCCTTATTGTAATCCAATACAGAGGAAAGGATAACTCCTAATTTAACATAATGAAACGATCAGCCAAGAAACTGAGGAAATACAAAACCACAAGGGATTCATGCGCGCCAATATAAGCATTCTGCTTGGGGATAAGAGAAGATGATCCAAAAGTCTATGGATGCCCATTCGTGTTATTGGTAGTCAGAAATGGCAGGGGAATAGAAACATGTGATCTGAATTTCGGTGGAGACGGTGCAACTCTACTTGAAGAAGGCGACAGAGTAGAAGAAGTGGGAGATGGAGAAGGATTTGATGAAAAAGCTCTCCGAGGAGGTGACAAAGGTCTCACTAAGTAACTGCCAGTGGGAGACGGAGAAGGATTTGATGAAGAAGCTCTCCGAGGAGGTGACGAAGGTCTCACTAAGTAACTGCCAGCTTAGTAACGAACTTCCAAAGCACTTCCAGCTCCGTGTTTACCATAACAAACTTCCTCGCAGTGTTTACGAAGGTCTCACTAACTAACTGCCAACTCAGTAACCAACTTCTAAAGCACTTTCAGCTCCGTGTTTGTTGGAATTTTCTGCTAAATTCAATAACAGACAGACAAAAAAAATGCTCTGTTTTTACTGTGTTTCTGCACAGAAAACTGAAAAAATCGTTTTTTGGAAATGGTGTTGCAGCAACACAGTTTGGTGTTGCAGCAACGCAGAATAACACTCTGTTTTGTTAACATAGAAAAAATAGAAAATTGCTTACTGGACACGGTGTTGCAGCAACACAGTTTGGTGTTGCAGCAACGCGATATTTGACGTCAAGTCACTTTTTGACTTACGGTGTAACGACGATTTTGACTTACAACGTAAGACAATTGACGCTTGGTGTAACAACAACATAAAACAATTGGCATCAAGTCACTTTTAGACTTACAGAGTAATAACAACGTGTTTTTGATGCTTGGTGTAACAGCAACAGAAAAACCAAGCTAAACAATAAACTTGTATTCATAAACAGTAAACAAAACTGATACAAATTCGTCTTCCTCTTGACAGAGGGATAACATAGGAACACTTCAGTTCCAGAAATCAATTTTCTCTATCTCAGAAAATTGCAGGTTCGGCACTGCTGTGCATTTACAAAAGAGACTCTATATTCAATCTTCTAACCTTAAAAACAGAACTGTTGTTCATTCTCTTACACCTAAAAACATAACTGTTGTTCTTTACATTTATAGGAAAAATATCTGAGTTTAAACAATAAAATAATCAAAATATCCTGTAACACTTATCTGCGTATTAATTACAGTAAGTGGTGATGCCTTTAAGTTGGCGGTTGCAGGGGAATTCAATTCTGTGCATTTAATGCTCATCAATGTGCAAAATATCAGAAGACTTTGCGGCATTGGACAATCTGAAATATCTGTAGAAATCAGATTTTTGTTCAGCATTTATTTTGTTACAGTTGGAATTAAATTCCAACACTCCCCCTTAATTTCAATTGCTACATACCCATGCATTTTCTGAAATGTTCAAAACTTTTCTTGCTAATGGTTTTGTCAAGATTTCAGCTCGTTGATCCTTTGTTCTGCAGTGCTAAAAAACAATCTCACCATTGTTAACCAATTCACGTATGAAGTGAGATTTGGTATCTATGTGCTTTGTTCTTTTGTGAAAAACAGAGTTTTTAGACAATGCTATTGCTGAGCTATTGTCACAGTAAATGGTTGTGCCATTTTCTTGTTCATGACACAAATCTTTGAGAACTCTTCTCAGCCACACTGCTTGGCATGCTGTTGTTGTTGTTGCCACATACTCTACCTCTGTTGTTGACAAAGACACAACTGGTTGCTTCTTGGAAGCCCATGAGATGGCTCCCGATCCCATATGAAACACATATCCTGATGTGCTTTTCTTATCATCAACACTTCCAGCACAATCACTATCCGTGTAACCTGTCAACATGAAACTTTCAGAAGAGGAGTATAAAATACCAAACCCCTTCGTTCCATTCACATACTTTAGAATCCTCTTGGCTGCCTGCTAATGAGTCTCTTTCGGTCTTTCCATAAATCTGGAGATTAAACTAACAGCTTGCATAATGTCCGGCCTAGTTGCATTCAAGTACAAAAGGCTGCCAACTATGCTCTTGTACAATTTTGGATCAAAATCCTTACTGTTATCTTCTTTGGTCAATTTCAGCCCCATTACAGTTGGAGTCACAGTTGCCTTGCTGTTCTGCATGTTAAATCTCTTCAACACTGCTTCTACATATTTATCTTGAGAAATGAAAACACCATTTTCACTTTGGTTTACTTCAATTCCAAGAAAATATCTTAAGAAGCCCAATTCAGTGATTTCAAATTCACTTTTCATGACTGCTTTAAAATCAGCAATGACAGAAACATCATTGCTTGTAAAAATCAAATCATATACATATAAAACAACAATAATAATCTTACCGGCATTCTCCTTTATGTAGAGTGTGGGTTCACCATCACACTTATCAAACCCATTCTCAATCAAATAAGCATCTATTTTGATGTACCATGTTCTTGGAGCTTGCTTCAGCCCATAAAGAGCCTTCTTCAGTTTGCAAACTTTATGCTCTTGGCCATCAACTTCATAACCTGGAGGTTGTTCAACATAAACCTGTTCTTTTAACACTCCATTCAGGAATGCATATTTAACATCCATCTGATAAATCTTCCATTTGTGTTGTGCTGCAATAGACAACATTGTTCTGACCATTTCCATCCTTGCTACTGGTGCAAAGGTTTCATCATAGTCTCTACCTTGTTACTGCTTGTAGCCTTTCACAACAAGTCTTGCTTTGTGCCTATTAATCTTGCCTTCAGCATTGCTTTTGGTCTTATAGACCCACTTAACTCCAATGGCATCTTTGCCTTCAGGGAGGTCCACTATCTCCCATGTTTTACTTTTTCCAATTGCATCAATTTCTTCATTCATTGCTTCAATCCATTTATATTCATTTACAAAATCTTCAAAATGAACTGGGTCATCAACATGACAATACAAAGCGAATAATGAATTCAGACCGGTATTGTTACTTACCTCTCCTTGTTCATAAATCTCATTCAGATTTCTGAATCTTGGTCTTCTTGGTGTGCTTGGAGTTCCATCCAAACTTGAGGGTATTTCTGATCCCTGTGGTGTGCCTAAAGAAGCACTTCCTTGACTTCTTAAGGCTGTTCGAATTCCAACTTGTGGTGTGGTTTGCTGAATTTGCTGTGGTGGAGGAGGAACCACCAAGGAAGGATTATTTGTTGTTGTCCATTCCTGTTCTTCTTCATGAAACACAATTGTCTTCACATTCACTGTTTTTTCTAAGCTTCCATCCCAAGCTTCATCTTCAATGAACTGCACATCCCTACTTACAATTAATTTCTTAGTGGATGGATTATAGAGTTTGTATGCTTTTGACTCATCACAATAGCCAAAAAATACACACTTCTCCGCCTTACTATCAAGCTTTTTCCTTAGCTGATCCGGTATATGTGCATAAGCTACACAACCGAATACTCTCATGTGAGTGGCAGTTTGCTTTTGACCACTCCATGCTTCTTCTGGTATTTTGTTCATGACAGCTTTAGTTGGGTATCTATTCAAGATGTAAACTGCGCAAGTGACAGCTTCTGCCCAATACTCATGGGGCAAGTGTTTTGCCTTCAGCATACTTCTAACCATGTCAAGAATGGTCCATTTCTTTCTTTCGGCAACACTGTTTTGCTGAGGTGTATACCTTGTGGTGAACTGCTTTTGTATGTTATTCTCTCTGCAAAAACACAGAAAGTCTTGGGAGATGTATTCCCCTCCTCTATCTGTTCTGGTGTGATCATCAATGAAAGTTAAAACATATCTATTTCAGGCAAATGATGGTATTTGCATCGGTCCACACAAATCAGAGTGAACAATTTCCAAGGGTGCTTTTGCCCTTATACTCTTTCCTGTTGGAAAGATTTCTTTGTGTTGCTTTCCCAAGATGCAGCCTTCACAAAGGCTGTCTGGTTTCTCAATCAATGGCAATCCCTTTACCATTCCCTTTCTGTGCAACAGATTCAAGCCTCCAAAATTGAGATGTCCAAATCTCAAGTGCCACAACCAATTCACATCTTTCACTTGTTCCCAAAAGACTTCTTGTGTTACCGCTACAATAGTTCTTCCTTCCTTCAAATCTGCCCTGAGTTTGAGAGGAAACATTCTATTGCTGGTCATCTGCACCTGTGCAATGATTTTCTTACTTGGAGATATATCTCTGATTGTACACGTATCATCTTTGAAGAACACATTGTAACCTTTGTCAATGAGTTGTCCAATACACAAAAGATTACATTTCAGACTAGGTACATAGTATACCTCTGGCACAATCATCAGTTCTACATTTCTTGCTCGGATACTGACTCTTCCCTTACCCTTTGACAGATATCTTACTATCAGTTCCTGTTGTTACCTCAGATTTCACATCTTCATCCAGATTGGAAAACATCTCAATATTGCCAGTCATGTGATTACTATAACCTGAGTCTAAGAACCAAAATTCTTCTTGTTTGTCTTGTGCAATGTTACATGTTAACAGCACATTCTTTGGATTCTTATTTTCTTCATTTGCAAAATTAGCATTCTGCCTACTATTCATGTCATTTTGTTTTTTCCTACATTCATTGGCATAGTGCCCATATTTCTTACAATAATGACATTGGACTTGGGATTTGTCATACCTTTGTCCATGAGCTTGATGTTTGCTTGAACCTTCATCTTGGTTCTGATTGCAGCTCCTTCCGCTTGTGCTTGCAGGATAATATCTGCCTCTGTTTTGGCTTCTTCCATGACCTCTGTTATTTGCTCTGCCTCGACCTTTTCTTTAGTTGAAAGACATCTGAGTCTTGAATGCTTGCTCAAAAGAGGAATCTTTTCCTCTACTTAGTCTGTGTTCATGAGACATAAGGGAAGCACTCAGTTCATCTACCATGAACTGTGAGAGATCTTTTGTTTCTTCTATTTCTACCACAACAGCTTCAAACCTTGAGGGTAGAGATCTCAAGATCTTCTCTACGATCCTTCTTTCTTCAAGAATTTCACCATGAGACCTTATCTGGGTTATGAGCCCAATAACCTGAGTGAAGAATGAATCTATTGTATCAAATTGCTTCATGCTGAGTGTTTCAAAGTCTCTCCTCAACATCTGCAACTTTGCAGTCTTCACCTTCTCTATGCCTTGATAGGCAGTTTTGAAAATATCCCATGCCTCTTTGGATTTTGTTGCTGCTACAATCTGTGGAAACACACTTTCATGTACTAATTGGAAGAGGAAAAAGAGGGCTTTGGCATCCTTCTTCCTGTCACTCTTCAACTGGTCTCTTTCTGCTACTGTCAAAGCAGCCAATGCGGTTGCATCTGCAGGTTTTGCATAGCCAGTTTCAACCAGCTCCCGTATTCCTTGAGAAGCAAACAATGCTTTCATTGTTATGGACCAATAACTGTGATTTTTCCCATCAAACTGTGGTAGTTGGGAATTTGTCAAACTTGTTCCAACATCTGCCATCTTAACTCTGTACAGGTAAAGAAGAGATACTGACTGTAAAATTAAAAACAAGCAAAAACTTTCTCTGCTGGAAAAAATTTGCTCAATAATCTTCTTATAGCTCCTACAGTGAAAAACAAACTCTGTGTTTGACTCACTGAGTGCCTAGACTAGCTCTGATACCATCTTGCAATTTTCTGCTAAATTCCATAACAGACAGACAAAAAAAATGCTCTGTTTTTACTCTGTTTCTGCACAGAAAACTGAAAAAAATCGTTTTCTGGAAATTCTGTTGTAGCAACACAGTTTGGTGTTGCAGCAACACGGAATAACACTCTGTTTCGTTAACAAAGAAAAAACAGAAAATTGCTTACTGGAAATGGTGTTGCAACAACACAGTTTGGTGTTGCAGCAATGCTAATCTTGGTGTTGCAGCAACACGATTTTGGACGTCAAGTCACTTTTTGACTTACGGTGTAACGACAACGTGTTTTTGACGACAAGTCACTTTTTGACTTACAACATAAGACAATTGACGCTTGGTGTAACAGCAACATAAAACAATTGGCGTCAAGTCACTTTTAGACTTATAGAGAAATAACAACGTGTTTTTGACGCTTTGTGTAACAACAACAGAAAAACCAAGCTAAACAGTAAACTTGTATTCATAAACAGTAAACAAAACTGATACAAATTCATCTTCCTCTTGACAGAGGGATAACACAGGAACACTTCAGTTCCAGAAATCAATTTTCTCTATCTCAGAAAATTGCAGGTTGAGCACTGCTATGCGTTTACAGAAGAGACTCTATATTCAGTCTTCTAACCTTAAAAACAGAACTGATGTTCATTCTCTTACACCTAAAAAAAGAACTGTTGTTCTTTACATTTATAGGAAAAATATCTGAGCTTAAACAATAAAATAATCAAAATATTCTGTAACGCTTATCTGCATATTAATTACAATAAGCGGTGATGCCGTTAAGTTGGCGGTTGCAGGGGAATTCAATTCTATGCATTTAATGCTCATCAATGTGCAAAATATCAGAAGACTTTGCGGCATCAGACAATCTGAAATATCTGCAAAAATCAGATTTCTCTTCAGCATTTATTGTGTTGCAATTGGAATTAAATTCCAACAGTGTTTACCGTCAAACTTCCTAACTTCCAACGAAGTGCTCTCCACAGTGTTTACCGTGGCCTATAATGATCCAACGGCACAATTATTTTCAATCATCTAACAAATCAGATGAATGGTGTAACCACACAATTATTTTTAATCGTCTAACAAATCATATCAATGGCATAGGATAGGACACGGTGGTAGGGAGTTACTACTAAACTTGATAATTTATTTTAAAATAAATTTGTGCACACTATTTGTAATAATGTAATATGAAAAATTTTCACGAGTATTTTTAAAACAATTTTTATATTTAAATTTTTTCATGTTAATAGACATGTCTATTTTGGAATAAGATTTCCAAAATTTTAATGTAAGTATTAATAATTATTATGTGGATGGTAGGGATTTCCTAACTAACTTCCAATGAAGTGTTTTTCACAGTGTTTTCTGTGTCCTATATAATGATCCAACGGCACAATTATTTTTAATCATCTAACAATTAAAAATAATGGAGAAATGGTTATATGGTTGTAACGTATCTCCTTAGTTTAGGATTAGTTCCTAGAGTTTAGGAGGTTGTTTACAACTACCTATTTTTCAGTGATGTATTTAATATTGTAATATTCATTTGATGTAATGTGAGTGAACGTGAGAGAGAGTCTCTCCTCTTTGTTTGAATGCAGTCTCTCAGGTGTCGTACACGCCTGTGAGGTGCAACTCCTTCATTTAATTCAAAGTGTGATTTTTATCTAGGTATCACAGCTTAGGGTAGAGGTAGCCTTAATTTTTTTTTTTTTTGAGGATGTATCATTAGTTGCACATATGTAGTGGTAAGGAGTGCATGTAAAGCTATCTGTGTGATCAAGTGGAACTACAATAACACCTGGAGTGGAGGGTCTCAGATGACTGATCATCTCTGAGCCAGAGAAAAGGTTGAGCAATTAGCGCTTATTTTTTGAAGATAGTCGAGCCAATCTAGAACAAAACAAATTGGCGCTACTTTTTAAAGAAAAAGCGCGCCAATTGGCATTGGTTTGGGGCTAAAAAGTGAGCCAGGAAAATTATAACTAAATTGGCGCGGATCCGTGGCTGTTAAGCGCGCCAATTTCTGTGGACATCGTGAATTTTTCTTTTTTGCAATTGGCACGGATTTTTAGCTATTCAGAGCACCATAGAGCCAACCTCTTTCTCTTTAGAAATCTACAATTTCTTGTTGCAGATCAAGAGTTTCCCGGTGGTGGCACGTGGAGATTTCTGCTCGGTGGCAATTCATTTGATTTTCCCGGTGGTGGCGAATTAGGGTTCCGCGATAGGACCTGCTCAGTGGTGGCGAATCAGAGCTCTGTGATATGCTCGGTGGAAGCAGATCAGTGTTTTTCCTGGTGGTGGCGTAGTGCAGCTCCTTTATCTGTTCAGTAGAAGCAGATCGCCCTTGCCCGATGGTGGCGTGGGAGCTTCCTTGTTGATCTGTTCGGTGGTAGCAGATCGGTTGCCCGGTGGTGGCATAGTGAAGTCTGTGATCTGCTCGGTGGCAGCAGATCGGACTTGCCTGGTGGTGGCACAATGAAGTTCCTAATCTGTTCATTGGCAGCAGATCGGACTTGCCCGGTGGTGGCCGATTGCAGTATTCAGCTGGGCGAAAATGAACAACATTTTGGAATCATACCTCCACGAGTCTGGCAAGCTCGATGGAACGAACTTCTCTAACTGGAAGTTCAAAATGCAAACTTTGCTGGAGAGTGTGAATGCATGGTTGATCGTCTTAGGAAATGAGCAGAGAATTGGAACACCGACCCAAGAATAAGATTGGGATAAGAGAGAAACAAAGGCGAAAGTCATACTGAAGATGTCTATCAAAGACAACATTGTTCCCCATATCAAAGATTGCAAGTCGGCCACAGATATATGGAACACAATCAAGAATCTGTACGAGACACTGAACACAAATCGTGTTCTGGCACTCAAGGGAAAATTGTTTGCATTAAAAAAGGATGAGAATGAATCTGTTGGTGGATTCATGGCCAAAGTCAAGGATCTGAAAGACAAATTGGGAGCCATTGGAGAGAAGGTATCAGATTCATATCTGGTTACACTTACACTGAATAGAATGACCGATGAATATCAGACATTCATCTCAGGGTTGTCAGCGAGGGAGAAAGCCCCCTCGTTTGATGAGCTGACAACAATTCTGCTCTAGGAAGAGGAGCGATGACAGAATCTAAAAACACAGAGCAATGACTTAGCTCTGATGCCGAAGAGGCGACAGTACAGAGGAAAGCAGCACCAACATCAGCATCAACAACCGCAGTAGCAGCAGCAGAAAGGGGCCAACTCTTTTCAGAAGAAATCATTCAGAGGTATGACTAATAATTATGTTAAGAGATGTTTTTACTGTGGGAAGCCTGGTCACCAGATTAAATAATGTTATAAGAGGCAGGCGGATGAAAGAAAAGGAAAACAGAGGAAACATCAGGGGTGTTTTGCTAGAGAAGAGGATGACCACAGCCATGATCTTCGATTATTCACAGTCGACTGTGCACTTTCAGCATCAAAAGGAGATGACAATAATATATGGTATGTCGATTCTGGTGCATCCTCGCATATGACCGATAAGAAATATTGTTTTGAGTTTCTTGAAGAGTCTGCATGTGGATAAAAAATTTACTTAGGAGATGACAGGGGGTATGAGATCAAAGGTTGTGGGGATATTCCTGTAAAGCTACCTAGTGGCAACATCAAACATCTCAAAAATGTTTTATATGTTCCAGGAATTAAAAAGAATTTGATCTCTGTCTCTATGATAACAGACGAGGACATGCAGGTGCAATTCTTCAAGAATGGATGTGTCATTCAGGATAGCCAATTGGAGACATTTGCAATAGGAGTACGCGTGGGGAATTTATACAGACTGGATGCAAGGAGCATGCCACGACAAGTGATGGTTGCAGCAACATCAACAGTCGAAAATCTCTGGCATCAGAGATTTTGACATCTCAATTTGCAAGACCTCATCTTACTTCAGAAGAAAGGTATGGTCGATGGACTTCCTGCTTTACATAATATCAAATTGGAATGTGATGGATGTGCATTAGGGAAGATGCATAGAGATGAATTCCCTTTGCATGTTAACAGAAAAGAAAGAGACATCCTAGAACTAGTGCATACAGAAATTTGTGGACCTATGCAGACTAGGTCTTTAGGAGGTGCATACTACTTTCTATTGTTTACAAATGACTTCACTAGGTTTTCTTGGGTATATTTTTTAAGCAAAAAGAGTCAAGCTTTCTGATACTATAAAGAATTCAAATCTATGATAGAAAACCAAACAGTAAAGAAGATAAAGATTCTCCGCTCGGATCAAGGGGGAGAATACAGGTTAGGTGAGTTCATGAACTTCTGCAAGCAGCATGGGATTATACAACAATTCACAGTGCCACACACTCCACAGGAGAATGGAGTAGCGGAACGCAAGAATAGGACCCTTGTGGAGTCCGTGAGAAGTACGCTTCAAGGTAAGGGTATTTCTAATGCTCTTTGGGCAGAAGCCATTAATACTGTTGTTTATTTGAAGAATAGGAGTCCCATGAAATGTCTAGGCTTCAAAACCCCCTTTGAAGCATTGTTTGGACTCAAACCAGCAGTCGGTCATTTAAGAATATTCGGATCTAAAGCTTTTGCTCATATACCAAAAGCATATAGGAAAAAGCTAGACCCCAAAGCCTTGAAATGTATATTTGTAGGATATGGCACAGAGTATAAGGCATACAAGCTATATAATCCTATGACTCATAAAGTGTTTGCAAGCAGAGAGGTCATTTTTCATGAATAGACAGAAGATGGAAAGGAAGACTCTAACAATGACAGCCACATTCCATTCCTGATAGAACTAAACAGTGAAGAAGAAGAAGAAGAGGAGCAGGAGCAGGAGCAGAAATAGGAAGAAGTAGCAGCAGATAGTGTAATAAGTGACAATGTAGGCCCGGAAAGTGCTGAAACAGATAGAATTGAGGTAAGTCCTCTACCTAGAAGATCAAGTAGGAAGACTAGACTACCTGAATGATTGAAAGGCTACGCTTTAATCTCTGAAATTTTAAACATTGTAGAACCTTCAAATTATGAAGAAACAAGTAAATCAGATGAATGGAGGGCCGCAATGCATGATGAAATTGAATCAATATTTAGAAATCATACATGGGATTTAGTTGAGTTACCTGAAGGAAAAACCCCTATAGGTTGTAAGTGGCTGTATAAACTTAAGATAAATGCAGATGGGAGTATAGAAAAATACAAAGCTAGACTAGTAGCAAAGGGTTATTCACATCAAGAAGGCATAGATTTCCATGACACTTTAGCTAAACTAAATACAATTAGAATGCTAATCTCTTTAGCAAAAAAACATAAATGGAAGCTACACCAGCTAGATGTTAAGTCTGCATTTCTGAATGGAGAATTAAAGGAAGAAATTTATTTAGTACAGCCTCCTGGTTTTGTGAAAAAGGGGCAGGAGCATTTAGTGTGTAAACTACATAAGGCACTTTATGGTTTGAAACAAACACCCAGGTCATGGTATGAGAAAATTGATTCATTTTTTATACAGCATGGTTTTCATGTGAGCCTCAACGACCCAAACCTGTATACCAAGATAAAGAAATAGAGGCAAATCATTTTGATTTCTTTGTATGTGGATGACATGATTATAATAGGAAATGCAAATAATTTGATCAAAGAAATCAAGCAGCAAATGTCAGAAGTATTTGAAATGAAAGACCTTGGAGATCTTCATTATTGCCTGGGTTTGGAGGTGTGGAAATATTCTGGTCAAACTTTTTTAACTCGAGGAAAGTATGCCATAACCTTGTTGGAAAGATTCAGAATGGAACAGTGTAAAACGACAGCAACACCATTGCAGCAGAATCTCAAGTTAAGCAGTGATGATGGCACAAAATAGGTGGATGCCACTTTGTATAGACAACTAGTGGGAAGTTTGATATATCTCACGACAACTAGACCTGATCTGGCATATTCCGTTAGTGTGTTGAGTCAGTTTATGTTCAGACCACTTGAAAGTCACTGGATTGCAGCAAAATGTGTGTTGAGATACCTTAGTGGTACTTGTAATTAAGGTATTTTATACACTGACATTTCTAATGTTACTTTAGCAGGTTATTCAGATTCAGATTGGGCAGGCAACTTGGATGATCGTAGATCCATCACAGGATATGCATTTTAGTATTCGATCCGGGGTTATCTTGTGGAGTAGAAAAAAGCAAAGTACTGAAGCATTATCATCATGTGAAGCTAAGTACTAGGCGTTGTGTGCGGCAACATGCGAAGCCCTCTGGTTGAGGAGATTGCTTAACGATGCAGGCGAAAGTCTCAAAGAAGCAACCAGCATCAAAGCTGACAACCAGAGCACAATAAAGCTTGCATACAATCTAGTTTTCCATAAAAATACTAAACATATTGACACTCAGTTTCATTTTGTTCGAGAAAAGATACAGTCAAAAGAAATATGTGTGGAGTATTGTAACACTTGTGATAATTTAGCTGATATTTTTACTAAGCCTCTAGGCCGAGTAAAGTTTGATTTATTTAGAGAGATGTTAGGAGTGCAAAATAACCCTTTCTCCATTAAGAGGGGGAGTTAAAAATAATGGAGAAATGGTTATATGGTTGTAACGTATCTCCTTAGTTTAGGATTAGTTCCTAGAGTTTAGGAGGTTGTTTACAACTACCTATTTTTCAGTGATGTATTTAATATTGTAATATTCATTTGATGTAATGTAGAGTGAATGTGACAGAGAGTCTCTCCTCTTTGTTTCAGTGTAGTCTCCCAGGTGCCATACACACCTGTGAGCTGCAACTCCTTCATTAATTCAAAGTGTGATTTTTATCTCTAACAAATCAGATCAATGGTGTAAGATAGGATACGATGGCATATAGGGGAATTCTTCCCAAAAGAAAACGTAATTAATAATTATTCTTGAACTTGATAATTTATTTTAAAATAAATTTGTTGTTGAGATTGCAACAAGATGATGGAGCTTAGTGAAAAGATTCGCCTTCACTAAGTGGGCCCGCGGGCTATTTTTGGTGCAAGTCTATTTTTAGACTATTTCTATTTTTAGACATATGGATCATGTCTATGGATTGCAGGTTGTTGTTTATGGATGATTGATCAAGTTGAGAAAATAGATGGACTTCTATTTTTGATGAAAGTATGAGTGATCACAGTGTGAGTGATCAAGTCTATTTTTAGACTGGCTGTCAAAAATAGAAAAGTCAAATATTATTATCTCACAATAATATTTGGACTATAAACTTAATCTTATTCTCTTGGAGCACTTCAGTTCGAGCTACGGATGTGGCACATGCAATCGCATGAAGGAAATACATGGTTCTTATGGGTTAGTTGAGTTGTTGCATGCATGACTTCAGTTAGAACTCAAGTGAGTTGAGTT
>APFE030519772.1:0-12594 GCA_000404065.3 Pinus taeda
GCTGGTTTGGTGAAGAACATTTTACATATGTTAGAGTTTTTGGTAGTAAAGCCAATCCCCACGTCCTTCCTTTTTATGTTCCTGATAAACTGCTAGCTCGAGAGATTGCCTACCAACTCTCAGCTGAAAGCACCACATCGACTCTTAGAAATAAGCAGAAAAGAGGCTGGCCAACTTTTCCTCTCAGATGTGGGGTTTTCACCCTGCATGATTTAAAGCATGCAGAAAAAGAAGCCACGAAAATTCAAGCCCTGCATCTTCCTATACTCCCAAACAGAGCATATGACCCCAAGAAATATGCATACGCCGCTCTTGAACATGCCAAACTATCAACGTTTGAGCATAAAGAGAACCTTTTTGATGACATATTTACCTCAGCAGAATCAATTGGTCAGGCCAGAGAAATTGCTAAAACAAGGTATAATGACGAAGGGTTATTAG
The DNA here is from genome assembly GCA_000404065.3 of Pinus taeda. Lineage (NCBI taxonomy): Eukaryota > Viridiplantae > Streptophyta > Pinopsida > Pinales > Pinaceae > Pinus > Pinus taeda. The sequence goes on from APFE030519772.1 coordinate 442, forward strand.
AATTTAACAGGCTCAGGCAGCAGAGGTTGCAAACTCTGCCCCTGGACTTAATAATACCAACCCAAGCGTCATCCTCAAGCGATCCTGGCAAACAGCGACAAGAAGAGTCCCCTGCTACAATTAAAACTAATGAGCGGGAGGAACAACTGAAGAAGAACCAAGAAGATAAGCTAAGAAAAGAGCAAACAGAGCATTCAGCTAAAGAAAAAGCAGAACGCTTAAGGAAACAAGAGGAAGACAGAGTCAGAAAAGAGCAGGCAGAGCTACAGCAGAAACAACAACAACAACAAGAGAAGGAAAGACAGGAACAGTTGCTTAAGGAATTGCAATCCAAGCAGAATACCCCCGATATTAATAAAGGTACCGACACAGACCCTGAGCTGCAAAAAGAATGGCAGCATTTTAGTACCATTATCGGTGGGACAAAAGATTCACAGAATATCGACAATCCGAGGAGCAGCGGCATACAAGCAGAAGGTACAACCACCGGCCCACCCAAAAGTATGAGTGTGGAAATTATTCCGAAAGGTCCTAGTGACCAAATAACCCTCCTGGTAGAAGACATTCCCCCACTAAATGTCTTCTATAGCCCTAAGCACAGAGCAGTAGTAAAGAGATCACGAAAAAGGCAGAGGCTTGATCAATCTCCCCTTTTTCCTGACCAACCACTAACGGGCAATGTAGTCTGGAGAGAAAAATTTGACCCCTCTGATGACCTGACCAAATTGTCACAATATGCGGGAGCCTATTCGGCTGCCACTATTGACAAAGCTTCAGAGGTGGCAGTTCTCTTAAAGACTAAGGACCAGGAGATTTTGAATCTCCAAATAGAATTAGCAGACACCAGACAGAGGATAATACAAGCAGAGCAGCAATCAGCGGGACACCAGCAAGAGGCAGCGCGCATCAACGAACAGCTATCGGGACAACAGAAAATCAATGAGCAATTGATGCAACAGTGGCAAGAGGAGAAGCAGGCGATCACTCAGACATCTATCCAAAAGGAGAGCGAGCTAACAGAAGCATTGGAGCAGCTGAAGGTAGCAAATGAGCAATCTTTACAAGTTAAAGATGAATACATTGCTCAAATCACAGCACAGTTGGAAGCCATAAAGGGAGAAGCGCAAATAGAAGAATTTAAAAAAGAGGCAATGATAATTAATAAAGCGCTTATATCTCAAGTTAAACTCCTAGCACAATCCCTTTCTTAGGCAGAGCCACTCTGCGAATTGGCTACGACTGTTAATGATCAGGTGGAACAGATCAGAGCAGAATATAATCAAGCTGAGGGAGATATATCTGACTATCTTGAATGGCAAGATTCAAAGTCAGGTAAACAAGCCAATCCACCTCGAATATTAGAAGTCCACAAAAATATATTGTTTACAGAATGGCAGGGACAAATATTGAAGGCAGAAAGGGCAGCATCGAGATGTACATTAACCGCTGATAATCTGGCCAATCTGGTAAATGATACTTTATATCAGGCCAATATTACTTCCCAATGCACGCCCGGAAAGATCACTACTGCATATACATTGGAACAAGCATGCTACCCCGAGTTAGAAAACAGAGCAAAATTGATTACCGTGGTCAGAACTTTAGACACGGATGCATATTGGCGGTTTCTAATCAAGCCGCATAAACAAAGATCTGCTCTCAAATGCCTAACCGACGCCGTGCAATATATGATCCCCGAAATCCAGGACTCCACCTATGCTACCCAGCTCAGTTCCAGGCTCAACAAACCACCCGAAGTTGAGCCAATGCTCGCTATCAATCAGCTCAGGTACACAGGAAAGAAGCCAGCAGAGTGACTCATCGCCCAGCTCCTCCGATCGCCAGCTTAATAGGAATTTGCATTTATTTGACATCAGAATAGTTAGCTTTTCTGTTTTGATAGATATTTTAGATTAGTATAGTATTTATAGACCCTTTCATGCATTTAGAAAGGGTCGTAAAATTTTTCTATAAGACTTAACAGACTGAAGTTTGCACTACTGTGCTTCAGCCTTTATTCTTTTATGAAACTCGACCAAATACTTTTATTTTAACGGAGAAGTTTTTGATTCAATTGTGCACTATTGTCGTTGATTCAAAGATCGTTATGCGTTGAAGTAGAAGTCATACATAGTGATTCATATAGGGAGTGGCTTACAGTTCAAATGGTACTTTTATCTTTGTTTTTGAATTCATTCTGTGTATTTGATTTCACTGTGTAATTATTTTCTGCTATCATTATCTGTATGCATGTATATCAACTGGAAATCTTGTTCATACCACTATTGGATGATCATATGATGTGCCTTATTATTTAATCATGTATGCGTTAATGGTATGAACCTTTAAAGTACTGTAGTATTGTTTTAATCACTGTGTTTAACTATTTAGATACAGTAAATCTTGAATGATTCAATATCTGTGTTGTGAAAATGCGGTTATCTATATAATTGTATTTTTAGAGCATTGAACATCAAAAGCTACGCTTTAGAAGTTCAATTAGATTCCCGGGATAGTCTTATTTATTTACATTTTTGTTAAATAGTTTAGTCATACACTTATCACTGTTAAGCATCCATTCATCCCATTTATCTATTGTTGGGAAACTGGTCCCATTATCCCCAGTCGGAGCCACTACACCAAACGGAAAAGGAACTGCACTAAGGTCTGGACCGGGTGGTTTTCCCCAATGTTGATGCAACGATTTTCGGGGCGTCAACACCATGGGATATCATAAGTTTGTTGAAGGGGCAGGCCACTACACCTGACCCCTCCCCCTTACTTGGAACCCGTGGTTTATGAACTATTGCACACAAAAGAATAGGTTGTTTGTCGGCGCTTTGGGCATAGACCCAAAAACCCACTTAATTACGTATGCGCCACCGTAAAGAAAGGACAGTTGAGGTTGGTTGGCTGCCCAAGGTATGCCCAGATTGACCTCCCTTCCAAAAGTAATATTCAATTATGTAGAAAGAGGGAGGGGATGGGGTTTGATTGCCTGACCACCTCCGTAATAAATGGATCAGTAACCACTCTGCCCAACGAAGTTCTCAATAAGTCCACCCACAAATTTTTATATAAGCCTTCATCTTTTAGTGCACTTGGGGCAGATGGAGGAGGAACCAGGAGCAGCCACAGATTTCAAGATAAAGGAAGCAAAATATTCTTTGATGCCCAAAGATTCTCCAGGGAGGTAAAAATTATTTTTGTCGGAACATGGTCAAGTTTATAGTCATTTTTCATGGTTTTCCATAGGGATCACAATGGCCAGGTCAGAACCATCTTTTGAGTTGCATATTTCCAGTCTAAAAGATTCTTTGAGCCCCAGATTCTCAATTTGTCAGAATTCAAAAATTTGACAGTCGATTTTGCACTACTCGATGCCACAAATCTAATGGTGCTTTCACATTTTTCATTTTCTCATTCTATTATTCAACCACTTTTTCTAAGTGGAGTGCACGTGTGATCTGGATCTTGGGGGGAGAGGCCCCCAAGATCTGAGAACTTGCATTACCAGAAGAAAAATAGGAGAATGCCCAATAAACAAAACCACAAAGATACTTGTTATTAGAACCCACTGATCTGGATTTAAACAGGAACGCAACAAATTATAGAGATAACCATAAACACAGAGATGCAGTGGAAATAATACTTCATTTCATTAATGTAAAATACTGAAAAATGCTTACAAACAGGAATGGAAATAAACCATCTAGGGTGGTGGTAGCTTATCTCTGAGAAGAGATGTGGCGGCTACATGCCTCTGAACTGTATAGGCTACATTGTGGCAGACAATCTGTCCTTTTACAAAATGTTACTTGTTATAGTATTTTTCAGTTACAATACCACGGGTCAATTCCATGGGTGAATGAATACCATGGGTGGATTTTACAATACCACAGGTGGATGCCATTTACAATACCATGGGTAAATTCCATGGGTCGATGAATAATATCGGTGGATGACTACCATGGGTTGATGCCATTTTGCATTCAGATCATTCCTCCCTGATTAAGAAGCAATGGTCCCCATTGCGTAAAGTTCCCTCCTGCAAAGCCTTTGTTGAATATGAAGAGCCACTGAAGATAAGGGTTTTATGTGGTTAACCCAAAACCCTGATAAACGAAGATCCGAGGATAGAGATACCCTATAATGGTTGTGACCAACTGTGATTCTGACAATGTGTGACCTAGCAAGAGGACTTCGATGACAAGGATTTTATGCAGTTGACCCATAACCATGATGTTGGTTGTTGATGAAGTAGCAAGTGCCTACATAGCCTGGGGTGGGAGGGAATGTCTCCAAATAACCCAAGCCGAATGTTGGTATGTTGAAACTGATGAATGTGAAGTAGGTGCCTACTAAAGTGGGGTGGGAGGGCACGTCTGCAATGGAAACCCACTCTGAATGCTGCTCCAGAATTGAAATGGACATAACTCGACCAATATAACTGAGAATATTTACTATAACCTATTTTTGGAAGCAGAAGGACCATTTTGCATCTTCCCATGAGTTGAAAATCCTTATCTAGACACTCTGAGATCTCAGATTCGCACTACAACAGTTCCGGCGTCAGAAAAACTATGATAAAATAGCTGATTTTAAATTAGCGATATCTCCCACATCCGAACTCCGATTCGACCCCTTTTGTTTTTTGAAATTGGGTGATTTTTCAAGAGCAATCCAGATCTAGTATTTGTTTTTGTAAATTTTGTACCAAATGTTTCAGATCTGATCTGTAAAGTCGCCGCCCAAAAAAATTCCTGCAAAAAAATGAAAAAAGAAAAATTCTTCCTGCTTGACCCGAGAAAGTGCTCTGTGGAGGTTGTAGCACATGCTTGAAGTTTGTTGAATATTGCTGCAAAATTTGAAACTGAAATATGCATCGAACCCTCATTCCCATGGAATCATAACCTGCTCTTATACCACTAATATGGATCTTGGGAGGAGGCCCCCAAGATCTAAAAGATTGAAATGGACCTTGGGGGAGAGACCCCCAAGATTTGAAAACTTGCAGTGCCAGAAGAAAAATAGGAGAAAGCCCAATAAACAAAACCACAAAGAGGCTTTTTATTAAAACCCACATATCTAGATTTAAACAGGAATGCAACAAATTATAGAGATAACCATAAACATAGAGATGCAGCATAAATAATACTTCATTTCATTAATGTAAAATACTGAAAAATGCTTAAAAACGGGAATGGAAATAAACCAGCTAGGGCGATGGTAGCTTATCTCTGAGAAGAGATGTGGTGGCTACATGCCTCTAAACTGTAAAGGCTACATTGTGGCGGACAATCTTTCCTTATACAAAATGTTAATTGTTACTTATAGTAGTTTCAGTTAAGATACCACGGGTCAATTCCATGGGTGGATTTTACAATACCACGGGCAGATGCCATTTAGAATACCATGGGTAAATTCCATGGGTCGATGAATAATATGGGTGGATGAGTACCATGGGCTGATGCCATTTTCCATTCGGATCAAGGTGTCAACATTCATGTGCGAGTTGTCATTATATGCAATTGATGTTGTGATATTGATGGCACGAACAACTTTAGTAGTTTGACATCCGCTTCTTCAGATGGCACCTGGTTGTGATGTATATGTAGTGTGTTCATGTACTTTTGCTATGCATTGTGCTGCACAAATCCCTATTTGATGTTGATGAGGGATCTTGTTTATTACTTGTTTTCATGATTCCTACTTGATGCAACGTGGAATCGTCTATGTGATGTACTTGTTGTCATGATTCGTCATGTTTGTTTTGATATCCCTCTTTTTCATGTTCATGGGATACACATGTTGTCGTCATGCATGTTTACATTGAGATCCCTTTTATGCCATGTTTGCAGGATGCTCATCATGCATGAGTTTTATGTCATACTGAAAGGATTATTTTGACTGAGAGTTCCTGTAGCGGAACATCTCTTGGTGCCACTCCTACGTGAGGGAATTTTTCCTTGCATGATAGCGACATCACCTCTATGTACATCATCACTATTGATGACACTTAATGTAGTGGCCTACACCATCTTGACACTGGGGCCGGGAGACATAGTCCCTCCTGGACGAACTCCATTATCAGCAACTTATGTTTTTATGTTTCTGATGATTGTCTTGTTCCTCTTCTTTACAACATGGAGATGTGTTAATTAATGTTCTTTTAAAAATGCAATTTAACACATCATGAAAGTAAAAGGTCTTGGAAGTGTCCTTTGTCACACCCGGACCTGGATCATATATAATAGAATATGTTTGTGTGTTTTTCCGTTAGCAAAGACAAATTTGATCATATTTCTATTCGATTTGAAAAAAATACACATAGTAGATACTTATAGAATTCACAAGGAATTGAGGCCACTAAATTCTCATTAAAAGTTTCTATCTCAATATTTAGAATTCTAGCAAAAAAATTAAGAAGCCCATAACCCTTTATAAAATTGATTGTAAACATCTAGTATTTTAAATATTTATAATTAAATTATACGATGAAAAAAGTTTAATTAATTCCAATAAGGAAATGATGTACTCTACCGTCACCTAGAATAGAGTACTCTTTCAAAGGTCTATGTATATTTGACATTCTATTCACTCAAGATTTATTATTACAAAAAATATTTGGACTTCTACTCTTCACCTAGCGATAGACCTTATTTCTCTAGATATTTCAAAAACAAGTCACACATGAGACTTCAATCCATTACTATATTGTCTCTTCGTAGCTTTCTCCTTAATTACACAAGAAAAATTGATGCCATCTTCTCCTTATTCTCCCTCCTTATATAGAATACATCAATGGTAAGGAACCCAAACCCTATGATCCACCTATCATTATATAATTATTACTTTGTCTTAAAATTTTCCATTCACATAAACCTAAATTATATTTTATTCGTCCTTTGTCTTCAATTTTGTAATAATCAATTAGTAAAATTTATACTTGTTACAAATTTCAAATTTATGAATGGAATGTCAAGAAAAGGTATCATGTAGATATTGAACATTGTATATCTTAAATCAATATAGAATTTGCATATCTTTAAAAATTGCAACGCTAAAAGCTGCACCAATGCTTGTTTTGCACATACCAAAGAAGACTTTGGAAGGAGACTGAAATGTGAGATGAACACCACTAGCATAGAACTTTAATTTGAAAATCCCACAAACTCAACTTTCCCATTCAATAAGAAAACGATAGATAGGAAATGTAGTTGAAAATGTTGAAAAGAATAACCACTTGGCTCTTTCTCATATAAATTTTCTTGATGAATGCAAATAGTGTATTACTTTGTAGAAAAGTATGAGCTCTGAAATGTTCCATGATAATTGCATATTCTTGGGGCTAGGGTTTCAAGGCAAATTCCAACATTCACTCTAAACTAACTATGATCATCAATAACCACTTGGTGGATGCTAGTAGACAACTAGTAAACAAACCACACTAGAATTTGAAATGGAATATGTCAAAATGAAAATTAAGTATGTTAAAACAAGAGTTCAATAAGAACTTGAATTTGGTTACTCATGCCTACTAGGGAGATATTTCCATTAAATATAATCATAAGACAACAAACAATATAACAAAGTATAAGTGATCTGAATGATGATGTTATCAAAGATGTAAATGAAGGGCTGGGAAATTTATGGTGATCATGGGAATGATAGATCTCGAACACAACATGATGATGTTGTTGGAGAGGGACATATTATTGTGGAGGGATGGGTTTAGTTTCTAAAAGGGTCTCAACTCAATATACCCAGTTGGATGGGTTGTTTATCTCAGATACGGTGAGATTGGTTAAATTCAGCTTATTAGGTTCATGAGGGTAGGAGAGGGAGGTGATATACCTAGGGGAAGATTAACAACCCTCCACAAGGAAAATATATGCTTGCATGTAAAGTTAAATGGAATGATATGGGGGTAATTTGATGCAAAGAAATGGTGAATTATGCCTCCTTGAATGCACAACATGATATTGTGTTTAAGATTTGCCATTTTGAAGTTGCGAGAAGACTAGAGTGTAAGCACAAGAGAGAAGCTAAATATATTGTGGGTTGAGAAGAGGTCAAAGAAGGCCCTTTATAGTTATTCCTCTTTTAGATTAGAGACACAGGATTTAGGAGTGTTTATAAGGTAGCAGTAAAAATGAGATGGATTTTCAAGTATATGTTGGCAGGGGTGTTGTTGGACTATCAAAATGGAAAGAATTCTCTAATGGATAAAATGAATGCATGCTTCCAAAGAAAATTTCAATGTTAAGGAGCAACTTGTGAGGGGTACCTGATGGTTCCCTAAGCTAGGAAAAGTGCTTGCAATGCATTAAAGATAAAGTTTTGCTGCAAATTCTCATGAGGAATATGACTATGCAATAAATGCACATGACAGATTAGAAGTCAATGTATAGGACTCATTAGAAATAAGTGGTTCAAATAGTCATCATTAAGTTTTGAATGGGATCTAAAATTTGACTTCTCAAAATTAAATGAAGTTGGAACCACTTTGAAACAACCTGAAACAATTAATGCTAATATTAAAAATTTAAGTAAAAGTTGACATTATCGTTATCTTTCCTTTTCAAAAAGGAAAGATAAGAAGAATGTCAACTTCTACTTTAACTTAAAAAATTAAATATTACCATTAATTACTGGGGTTAGGTTTTGTATGGCCCTAGCATTAATATATATATTTTTTTCCTTTCAAGTATTTTTTTAATAAAAAACTAATATTTGGTGGCCATTAGCTATGTTGCACTCCATTCTTAAGAATTGGTCAGTTTAGTAAAGAACTAGTCACTTTGGTGTTTTAAGGTCAGTCGAATACAAGACCAACCTTAGCCAATCTGAACCACCAAACTAGATTATTACAACTCGAAAACCATTGATACCAACCAATTCCACTAGTTCTAGGCTATTTCCAATAAGAGTGTGCCCGTCTCATCTTCCTCTTAAGTCGTTTTGTTGGATCCTTTCAGGAATGGTGATTTAGAGAGTACCATAAAATGTCAGACTGTTGTGAGCACCTAAGATCATTAGTTAAGACTTGACAAACATACATTTGCAAGGAACTAGTACGGACATCAGAAAACATATTTAGTGAGGATGTGCATGTAAGGAACTATTACAGACCTCCCAAGATACATAGTAAGAACATGCATGAACAAAAAGCATCAAAAAAATTAATCCACCCTCAAAAACCATGCCCAAAACATTGAAGTGTGGCACAAAACAAATTATTGGTAGGCTATTAATGCTACCAACAATCATTCTCTCTCCAATTTCACAAGAAGCTCCTACTGAAGCTACCTCCTCCACTATGGTTATAGTGAGTTCTTGCAACTGTGTGAGCTACAATAAATTAATAATGCCTTGCAATCTCCACCAATCTTAGAAAACTCGACTTCTCTGCATGGCCCAACTATTTTGGGTTGATTGTTCAGTTAAATGGATGATCACTAAGTTTGTCTGATGTCCCACTGCTTAAATGGCCTTCCACTGGTTCCTCCAAAAGTTAGAACTAATTTCACTGACAACAACTTGAGATAATTGACCTTTATTGCTACAAATTAGCAATCGCATATGCATAACGGAACTCTAACTCCTCCAACTTGAATTTACTGAGTAAACTAGGTGAAAAAAGCCATGTCACAGAAGTTAACATCATCCAAGGTGTCTGTAGATGTGGAAATTTGAATTTTTTTCAATTTAACCAAGGAAAAATCAAATACAGAATTTATTTTTGCATTTTTAAACACATAGTTCACTGGAATGTATTACTTTCACTATGAACTTGGCATAGTTCACATGTTAAGTTCATAAGGTTTTGCGTTGATGTGGTTCTATGTGTTGTGTATATAAAGAATATGTGTCTATCTCTTGCTATAAGTAACAATACTCGCTATGAAATATGGTGTGGCCACATTCCTTCAATGAGGCATCTTAGCGTTTTTGGATCCTACTATTATGCCTTCATACCTAAGGAACAGATTAAAAAACTTAGTGCAAGGAGTCACAAGTGTATCTTCTTTGGGTACTCATACCTCTAATGCATACCATCTCTATGATGAAGTGAATAATAAGTTTATAATATCTAGAGATGCGATATTTCTTGAGTCTTCCAAGATTGACAATTTTGTTGAATGGTAGCTTAAACATTTGGATATATTTGAACATGCAAAGTATTTTCAAGAGTTTGATAGTGAGATTCCACATATCCTTCTCTTAGCTCTATATATTTTTATGGAGAGCCTTTAACAAATTAGGTTGAAGGAAATTTCTTCCCTGCTTTGTTAGGAAAGAGCTAAGAGATTACTAGCAGTAGGTAGCCAAATCTGACAAGCATGAGGGTACATGTAAGATACAAAGAAAGGATTAATGTAGAGGAGTGTAGTGACTATATACATATCATCAAACATATTTCATCCCACTTAGGATGCCTTACATCATGCCTAGTTATTCATAAGATCATGTTGGTCACAACCTCCGTAGCTTAGATAAATAAGTGGCAATACTCTTTATCTTCTAAGTTATGCAATAAAAAAGTGAAATGGAGCAAGACACGTAGAAGAAACACATGGAATGAATTTCAGTTCTTGCAACCATGCATCTCATTGAAGACAAAATGATATGAAATTGATAAGAAAACATTTAAGCTACATTAAGAGGCGTATTTCAAAATATGTGCTTTCTTTTCCATACCTAGCCTCCAAAGGGTCATGCATCATATGATTATTCATATGGTCTTGATATTCTACCATACCTTGGGTTCCTTCGTATGTTTATTTTCTTGCTTGGTGCCTTGAGAGTCATCCATCATGTCATATTTCATCATGGCCCCTGAGAGACATAATTGGGTAGTTTTAGTGAGCAGTGAATCTTGCGAGATGAGGCCCTGGGAGGACACATTTACATAGTTTTAGGATGCAAGGAAATTCTATCGGATGAGGCCCTGGGAGGAAACATATATGAAATTTTAGGATGTAAGGCAGACTCAGTAGTCAAGGGACAAATCTGCACAGTTTCTGGAGACAATGGGTTCCAGCTGAGTGACGGACATTGGAGGAAACCAATGTGCAGTTTTGAATGCTAAGAGAGGTTGGTATTTCTATGCATTTCCCAATTCCAATAGGAAATGGAAAATATTGAGGGTTAGTATGTGAAGTGTGTGGTTTAGGGAAGTTGGATGAGGTTAGGTTGCTAAGGAAACTCTAAAATTTGGATAATTGTGGGATCAACATAACTAATGTGAACAGTGATAAAACTTGACTATGATCACACACTTGAAAACTTAGTGATACAACATATACCATCTAGAACATATAACACATACTTTGCTTAATGCAGCAACCTTTGTGGTAGCTTAGGGCAAGGGCGGCTCCGATGATAGGCTTTGGGAGGATAAAGGTGACAATTGTGTAAGAGTGTGTGAAATGAGTTTGAAACATGTCTATGTGATGAGGAAACACATTCTCATAAAGATTTCCCCTTGAAGAAAAACAATCCTCCCTTTGCATGACAAGTGATAACCTCCATGCCCAAAGATGACACATTCTATGTAAAGATAAAACCATGAATGACTCTTAAGATTGAAAAGCGGAGCTTGATATCATCAACTTACAAATAAATGACTAATTAACGATCGATCACGATATCTGTAGTAGGCTCCAAAATTTAATTGCAGGGTAAAATTTTGGAGGGTTCTGTGGCCACTACAACAAAGCCTTCACCTTCTTGCTAGCTTCTTCTTCAACCAATGTCTTGAATTCTATGAACTTGGAGAATGTCTGATATTTCTTCCACATGAAGAAGATCCAACACTTCCATGAGAAGTCATCGATAAAAATGAAAACATATTTGTGTATGTTAGTGTAGGTTGTCGAGAAAGGTCCATAAACATCATAATGGATCCTTCCTAAGAATGCATGTGCTTTGTTGTCCCGATAATGGAATGTGGATTTTATGTACTTTTGCAAAGTACATCGTTTGCATATATCTTACTGCTTAAGTGCTCCTTTAGGAAGGCCAATGGTTATTTGTTGTATAATATTTGATATACCGTGATGCAAATGACAAAGTATTTTGTGTCAAAGTTCATCGACATCGTGATCTGCACTTTCTTCACCTTAGTGCTTAATGCAGTAGAGTCTT
>APFE030519786.1:0-13407 GCA_000404065.3 Pinus taeda
TAAATAATATAAATAATTAAATGGTTAGGTTTTGAAAACTAACCAGGGTCTATTTTATTTTCTAATATAATTTTCTAGTAATTAATTTAATAATTTAATAACTTAACATTAAATATAGCATTATATTGGGTATTGGAAAATATTATTAATATATGTATTTATTAATAATTTAAATAATTAAATAGATAAATTTATTATCTAATCATTTTTCTGGTTTATTTTTACCCAGTTTACTTGACTCTGTAGATCTGATAATATTTATAAAATAGTAATATTATTTTAGATTTGACTGGGGTCTTAAGTTGAAAAATAGCCGTTAGTCGTTCTAGCCGTTGAAGTCTCTGCTTAGACTATTTAACACACTATACTGGATCTGTATCTTCAACTTGTCCTGACGATGAACCACACTGGTTGGTTCGAAACGCGTCGACAAATGATCAATTATGTGATTTCGCCAAAAAAATTCTAAACAAATGTTATGGATCACAGAAGTCTAAATTCTTTAATATTGTAATTATCATTTGATTAGTGATAGATGTCAAGCATCCATGGCATGAAACAATATTCAGTTTAATGGATTGTGGGAATGGTCTTGCAACTCATGATAAATTCAACTATTGGTCATGGTTCATTAAACAACTTATATAGAAATAGAAATCATTGTACAACAACCCTAAATATGGTTGGTACCCTAATGCCTATAAAGGGGGAGTATGTCTGCAGGAGGAAAGAACATGATTGACATAATGATCTTGTTGGTAAAGTATAGTGTGGAGTGGTTAAGTTGTTGAAGCATAAAGTGGAAATAGTAAATCACCCTAGATGAATTATTAAAAATGAAGTATTGACCTAAGGATTATTAAACTATGAGTTAATAGTCTGCTTAAGATGAAAACATGCATGAATTCATACTATACTACTGATATTGCGTTACAACCATATGAAATATGGAAATGATTATACTTGACATAGAACTTGTTTGATTATCGAGAGGCACCATGCTCATAAAAAAAAATTCCTTGTCAACTAAGTACAGTTGTTTTATTTAAGGGAATGTTTGACATAATAATAACATGGTGGATAAAGTTTATTTCATGTGGGTGATACCATGAGGATGGTATGATGGGTTGTAGCACAAATGGTATCGTATGTACTGACATATTACATGTGTTACATGATTAAAAAATGATATGTGTATTGATGTGTATAATATACCTTGTGTGCAGGTATGCATAACGACATTGGGTAGATGTCTAGCTAGATAACCAACTTGGAGGATGCACAGAAGAAGGAAAGCAAGAAGTGGTTCAAGGATAAGTAACTTTGTTTAAGTTTGGCGTACATACGATAGCGAAGAATATATATGATGAATATATATATTGTTATGTGAATTAATCTGTTATGACATTGTAGGCATATTGATGTGGGAAATATGCTAACAGATGTGTTGTATGTAGACAAACTACAAGAATTAGGTGTTCAAAAAAGAACAAAAAGGCTTGAAAGAATTCTAGAACGAACATGAATTATTTAGATAAAATGAAAAAATGAGCAATAGTTAGTTTTGTAAAATTAAGTATCAGATTATGATATTTATCATAGTTAATATTCTTCATCTATAAATTCTTACAAATGGTTTTAAAACTATGTTACAGGTAACTATAAAAAGAGGAGTACTGTTGGTGGCCAATGAAGCTATGGAAAAGGAGAACTCCTTGTGACCAAGGTACATCGGAAAAAAATTGCATCAAATGGCAAAGCCATGAGAGTCATTGATTTAGAAACCATCTACCTATGAATGAGGACATGATGCAATGATACATCGAGGATGGTGTAAAATTTAAGGGGGGGAGTATGTAACACACCTCCCTTGTGTGATAAATTATTGTAAACCTAAGCTAAGTTAAAGCTAGGTGTGATATCCTCAATTGTATGATAAAATATTGTAAACCTAAGCTGAGAAAAGTTAGGTGTGGTACCCTCCTTTATGGGTTAAACTATTCTAAACCTAAGCTAAGGAAAGCTAGGTGATATGTAATATGAAAAGAAAATGTGTTATTAAATAAATTAATAAAATAAATCACTTGGAGGGTGGAGCACCAAGAGAGAGGAGATTCTTGCCAAATCCCATGAGGAATGGGTTAGAGATGAATCTTTCATGATAAAGCTTCTAGATGTGATTCTAGATAAGCTTTGATGGATTGGAGATCCATTATATGGACGAGAGATAAAGATTCATCAAATGTAAAAGCTTTGCGAGAGATAAAGGCAAGATTTTATGTGGAAAAGCCTCGTGGGAGATAAAGATGAGATTTTCCCGAAAAATGCCTAGGCAAATGGAAAAGTCCATAAAAGCGGGGCATTGTTGATGGTAACTAAATCATGAAAGAGGGTATTGCATTGATCAATTGAGAACAATTTATCCTTGTAAAGATCTTCGGCTCGGGAGGAATGAGAGGTGATTCATGGTTGGGTGGTGGTGCTCCTTCCTCCAAGTGAGGTTTTACTTGGTGTCATATGCATGGAATGCTTTGTATGATGATTCTTACTCTCTCTCTATGTTATAGTTTTAGTTTGTTTAGGAGAATATTTCTGAAGTTTCTTCGCCATGAGAATGTTGCATGAATTACATATGCTTATGTATTAATAGATTTAATGGTGTTTCCCTCTATTCTGATGAGATTAACTTGCATGGTATGGGTTTTATATTAATCCTTTCTTGCTATGAAGTTAAATCATTCAGCTCAGATATGTTGATGGTTGATTTCTTATCTCTATGTTTATTTCCTATTGTGGGAATGGTTAAATCATTTAGCTTGAGAGTATAGAAGTTGTGTTGTCGGTATCTATGAAAATGATTGTATTATTATTATGCATGAAACTTTTATTTCACTCCAGATAGTGATGAAGTAGTTGTTGAATCTAATCTTGGACCTTATTAAACGTGCTCAAGGAAAATAGAGTGCCTCTATCTTATGTGATATTATTTATACATTAAGACTTTGGTGCATGCGAACAATTATGGAATAATGTTATTAGTTGTATAACGATGTAGTATTGTTTATTCCCTACATGAGCTATATCAACAATCTTCTTCATATGTGTATTAGATGCAATAGATCCAAAGCAATATCCTATTACGTGTTGGTGAGGGGGTTGTCAAAGGGTTTAATGGTTTTTCCTCCAAAACATAAGTGGTTGATTTGAATTATAACTGCTAACAACTGGATCTAAATGCCCTCATCCTAGTACTGGTTAGGGATGGTGTAGGTATTCTTGCATGTGCATAATAGATAAGAAAATAGTAGTTTTGATTATGCCTGAAGTAAGATGCATGCTATCAGTAATAGATGTATGGAAATGTTCTAATAATGTCGCATGGAATATTGTATGAAGACATTAAAGTAGTTGTAAGGGTTTCATGTCAGGAGAGCATGTGATATTATGCCCAGGGTATATGATTCTCTATCTTGATATTTAATAGTGGTTATGATCCTTGGTTCACTAGACTCGTGACCACTGTGAAATCTTAACTATAATCAAGACAAAAATTTTAAATTTATGGGGCCTAGAGGCTATTTTCCTGGGTAGGCTAAGGAGGTTTATTACAAAAAGGTATCCCCTTGAAATCTTCGCTAGAATAAAAAATTTTACAAGATAATCTCCTTATATATTCTCCATGTTCAATCACTCCAAGAATAAGGGTTTTCTAACACACCCTTTCATAGCTCTCCATATATTTACAGGTAACGTATTGCAGTGATATTCCTTTCTCTTCGGATATGTGTCATCATTGTTGTAAAACAACACTTCAACATTTTCCCAATAGTGAAAACTATTTGTCATTACCATATACATATAAATGATGACATTCACATAAACCATTTAGTTTTTCAGCATAGCACTATCATTTTGTAACTTCTCCTAGCAAAGAATCTTTCCCAAATAAAGCCCTTTATCCATGAAGGATCAACAACATGGCTCCATAGAACACCAAAAGGTACCTCTTGGTACATTCACTAGCACCACAAATGGTATAAGATAATCTCCTTCTATATTCTCTACATAAATAACTTGAAATATACTAAGGTTTGCAAATGACACCCCCTTTTCTAGTTCTTCATATGTTAACATGCAACACTATTATTTTCTCCCCACATATATAATATCCTTACTCCAACACAATAGTTCAACATTTTCCCAATATTGACAACTATATGTGATTACCAAATTGTATATGTACATGATAATAGTCACACAAACTACTTAGTTTTCACCATAGTATTATTCTCCAGAAAAATACACTTCATCTTACAATTCCACCCTTAACCTCTCCATGTAATTATTCCTAATGAGGAATATCTCCCAATTAATGCACTTTTCTCCATTAAAGATCCACAACATGACACTATAATAGATCAAAATTTCCCTCCTTGTCACCTTCATTATCATCACAAACTATATAAACTAATCCCCTTCTATCTTCTCCACATTAAGCACTCTACAAACACCAAGGTTTCCTAATGACATAAAACATTATCAAGATTAATTGCTTCTTTACTCCTCTATTGTTGCCCAAAAACTATAGGTTATCTTCAATTCATAGGACAAATTGTGGTTTTAAAATAACATCATTCAATTTGTATGAAAAAGAGTTTTCCAACCCTTATGAAAAATTCCCATGGTTTGTTAATTTTGACCTCAAAAACTAGCCCCATGAAAAATATAATTCATAATTTCAATTACAAAAATTTTGATTGAAAGTCACACATATATACAAAGTTTTTCTCCTATTACTCTTTTCTTTCTTTTTGGATCAATCAATGGATGTTAAATTCAAATAAATAAGAAAATACATTTGTTAAAAGTCAAACAAAGAAGAGAGGGTTGAAGACTAGTTGATTTACTATACATCCTTTTCATTAATGTCACATCCTTTTAGTGACACTAGAATTATTTTAGTATCCACATTAGTTCCTTTGTAGAAAATTTGTTATGTCCATAAATTAAATTTATTTTATATTGATTGTACTTATACTCGTATCGTGGTTTTTATTTATCGAGACAAAAATTACAATGTGTCCTTGAATGGTCCTAAGAAGTGAGTTATGACTCATCATAAAAATCTAAGTAAGGCTCAAATTGGAAAATTTTCAACTCGATCGAAATCCTAGCAATAACTTATAGCTAAGGGCACCCCTTTCCTAGGATTCCATTGGAACAAAATTGAATTATCTGACCTTTATAGCTAGAGTTTTGGATAGTAAGAAGTGATGAAAATTTTGTATAAAGGGGTCAATTTTATAGAAATATTTCTTGATTCATTATGGGTAGTGCTTCTATATGGGACTAAGAAAAATATACTTGTTGAAGCTTATGTAACTCGTTTATGCTACTCGTTATTGTTTTGTACCCTAAAACCAAATTTAAAATATGTCCTTAAATGGATAAAAGGAAGGGATTTGCAACTCACTCTAAATTTCTAATTGACAATTGTATAAGTGAACTTTCAAATTGATTGAACTCTAGAAAATAAGGTACAACTAGGGGAATGTCAAGTCAATTTACTAAGTAAACTAACGCAGGTGTTTTACTTGTCAATCTAGGTTTGTAGACTTGGAAGCAAGTCCAAAGTATATGGATTTAAGGTAAAGTCAATTTTCGAAGGCAAATCTCAAAGGTTATTAAGGGAAATTGTTAGGTCCCTATAATACTAGTGATTACCCCATTACTATTGTAGTTGTATCTCTTATTAATATTGTTGTGCCCCTATTGTCCCCATATTGTTATTACTGTGCTCCATAGAATCCCTCTATTGTTATTTTTATGTCTTTATATTATTATTGTTAGGCTGGCTTGGTTATATTGTGACTCCTTAGACTCCTATATATAGAAAGGAGGTTTTGTCATTTGAATCATCAAAGAATTGTTCATTTATGTAATCTAAAGGGCATTTCCCCCTTGAAGAGGCTGAATTCTAAGGCGTTAATCTATCTTTTCTATCTTTTTGTGAGCTGGTTTCATAACATTTGGTATTAGAGCTTTGAATTCTAGGGTTTCACTGCTGCAAACAAGTCATCGTGGCATTTGCGCTATAACTTTTTTTCTGCAATGTTTCAGATGCTACAAAAATAACCATTTGAGAAGAAATTGCGCTAAACCTGGGGTCCAAATTTCAGACATTTTCGCACAATATTTGCGGAGATATGATCTGAGGAAGTCGGTCTTTTTGCACTCATAAATTACATTCCAAACATGTGACCTAGGGAAAATAGTCATAATTTTTGTTTTGAGCAACAAATTGAAATTCGTAAGAAGTTAGAAAAAGAGGACAGACTGTAGTTTCCTGTATATATTTTTCCAATCCTAAGGTCGAAACATTGACACGTTGCACTTCATACAAGTTCGCTCTTCTAAAAAGGTATATAATCACGTCATATTGGGAGATTGTGTATAAATCTTTCTTGGAGAATCTAAATTCAACCAGACTGGTGGCATTGGAAAGAGGACGCAGAGGGTTACCACTGGTCACAATTTTAGAATTGGAAGATCTGAAATTATAGAGATACATTAGAAGCAATATTGAGCTCCTACAAAGTGAAAAAATATGTGTAGATTTTTTTTAAATTTTTTCTTAAGCTTGGTTTGAAAAATTATTTTGAAGGAATTAAAATGGCATAGCATAACATTATTATCGATAACTGATGCCCCAAGGAAAGAAAATGAAAATAGCTAGTAAGCAACCTGAAAGCTCTAGCATGACTTATGAAGAAGAGGAAGAAAAACAATATGATATATCAAAATTATGAGAAAAAGTACAACAAATGTCACTCCCACAAAAAAAATAGAATCTAAGATGGATGGTTTAAAGAAAGATGTAGAAGCTAAGATGAATGATGTGGAAGCTAAGATGGATGATTTGAAGATATATTTGAAGACAGATTTAAAGACAGACATGGCAGATTTCAAGACAGATTTAAAAACAGACATGGCAGATTTGAAGACAGATTTGACAAATTTTCTATAAGAAATACTTACAAATGGTGAAAGGGTAGTAAAGGAAACTCTTGATGAGAAAAAAATAAATGTTAATCATGATTTCATAGACTCTAACATTGGATCTAAGAACCACCATATTCTAAAAATCGATATGAGGAAGTTTGATGGCAAGGATCCTGCAACATGGATAGTACATATGGAGCAATTTTTTGATCACAATAATGTGCAAAACACACAAAAGGTACATATTGCCACTTTATATTTGGAGCCAAATCAATTTGCATGGTATCAGTGGCTTTGCTCTCGTAAATGAATTGTCACTTAGGAAATTTTTATGGAAGAATTGACAGCACATTATGAGGATACAAAAAGCAACACTTTTTTTAGCCAATTGATAAGTCTCAAACAAAAGGGTTCAATGATGGATCATGTTGAAAAATATGCAACAAGAAATGTTCAATTTAGAATGTGCTAAAAATAGAGCTGCTAAAAATAGCATGTCTAAAAATAGCAGTTTGGCTAGTGAGGTAATTGGCCACGTTGGGTGAGAGGTGAAACTGCTAAAAATAGAAAGTTCTAAAAATAGCATTTTTGGGTCCCTTCCTATTTTTAACAATCCCTGGTCTAACTATAGGAAGTAAAAACAAATTTGATCTTAAAAACAGTTTAAAATATTAATTAATTAATCTCCATGAGTTAATTAGTTAAGGAAAAAAAAAACTTGAAGTCTATGTGACGACATGCAACATTTTATCTATTAATTGATTAATTTATCCATCAGTTAAAGAGATAAGGATGAGTTCTAATTATGAGTTGTAATTAGTTGGCTCAGTTAACTGAGTCAAGTCTAGTTAGATTAATTTAACAAGTTGTTAAGTTAATGAGATTCAGTTTGTTAATGCCTGCATGGATGTAACAACTGGTATTTTTAGATAACTTAATATTATAGCTTAAACAACTCATGCATGTTAGTTCTGTCAGAGACCCAGTGGAGACTAGAAAAGGGACAGTGTACTATCAGTTGGATGAATATTTTTGCTATAAAGGAAGCTCATCCATGATGAGGATTTATTTCCTTAAGGTTTGTGCAGTTATTTCAGAGGTCAGTGTTGTGTGTGAGGTGAGAATCACACAGGTTGCAGCTGGAGGACCCAAGAAAACTGTGCATAGAAATAGGAGGCTTGGAGGGCAGAGGAGAAGGTTTGTGAGAAGCCTTTGACTGTCTATGAGGGATTGTACTGAGAGCTGGCTAGCTGTGTGAGAGCTAAGGCTTTGTGTAATCCAGACTATATTTCCACTTGTATGATAATACAAAGATGGGGTTTTAGGCAGGTGCTTTCCCCGGGTAAATTCTTTTATGTTATGTGTGATTGATTCCTTCTTATCGGTTATATATGTTTTTATTAATGTTTCTCATGGTTGATTAAGCTTCCGCTAAATTATTTGTAGAAGTAGATCGAGTGTTTTGCTTTAGTACATTGCTTTACCATGTGATCTACAGGTGGGAAATTTCTACATGGTATCGGAGCTAGCTGATCTGTAGAAAAAGTTCTACATGGTATCAGAGCTAGAATTCTACAAAATTCTACATGATTGAAGATCATCACAGTACAAAGAGAGCAGGATAGCTATTGAACTAATTCTTTTTGTATGAGGATTTCCACTTGATTGATAATACATGGTTGGGGTTTTATGCTGGTGCTTTCCCCTAGATATATCTTGTGTTATGTGTGATTATTTCTCTTGATCAGTTATGCTTGTTTCTACTTGATGTTTCTCTTGAATTCGATTATGCTTCCACTTAATGTTTTGTAGAACTAGAACAAGTATTATGCTTTAGGACATTCATATATCGGTTTGTTCTACAGGTAAATTTTTTGCATCGTATCAGAGCACAGGTGATCAAGGAAGAACAATATACTAGAGGAGATTTCAAATTTTTGAGTTTTGGGCCAAGAGTTTGTAGAGTAGATCTGAAAATTGTTGTACAAAATTTTCAAAAACAAATAGAAGATTTGGATTCCTTGCGGAAAAATACCTAAAATAAATAAATAAATAAATAAATAAAATCGGTTGAATCGGAGTTCGGATGAGGGAGATATCACTGATTTAAAATCAGCTCCTTTTCTAGAAAATTTCGTGATGGCAGGAAAGTCGAAATAGATTGGTGTACTAGCCAAGAACCTGTATGCACTTGAGGTACAAGATGCATGCAAAACCTTAAGTAGCAAGGTAACTGATGGAGACTTGGTGGTTGAGAGGGAGGGTATATTACCTGTCAACATGCAGAGCCAGAAGAAGTCTCAGACGATTGTGGAGGAGCCACAATTGTTGTAGCAGCTTCAGGAGGTTGTGGAGTAGCCACATCAAGGGAAGCTAAGAGGAGATCACGTAGAGACATCTACTCATGGAGAGGCCTCCAGTAGGGGGAAACTTTAAGCCAGGTGGGCTAAGGGATCACATGCAGCCATACCTCCAGGTAGGAGGTGGGGCGATATAGAGTGATCATCCCAAGGAGGAGGGGTAGGATCCTTGAGGTACCCAGCTTCTTGGATGAAACCTTGCTACAAGAGCCCCGATCTGGAGTAGCAGGAACTAACTAATTGGATAGAGATGAATGCGAATGGAGTGGCATAGAGAGTGATAGTGTAGGGAATCCCACGAGAGTGAATAGCTAGTAGGTTGTAGAAATGCAAGAGGCATAAGTGTTTTACATAGTGTTAGGTGGCACAGAGAGGTGTGCAATGGTGAGAGATGCATGGAGATGTTGCAATAGCGCATATGTCAGATAGGGAGCACTTGCCAGTAGCATGTAGAGCTTCAGCATCAGAGTATGTTCCTAGCCCAATAGAGTGGTCAGTTGGGAGTGTTTTTGTTCCAAGTGTAGTTGGAGTAAGTGGATCGAGCAGATGTGTTGCATGTAGAACATTCCAGAGTTGCACGATCGGGTTTGAGAGAAAGCCTTTCTTGTTGAGAGGGAGTGTTGAAAATATGCAACAATAAATGTTAAATTTAGAATGTGCTAAAAATAGACATGTTAAAAATAGCATGTCTAAAAATAGCAGTTTGGCTAGTTAGGTCATTGGCCACATTGGGTGAGAGGTGAAATTGCTAAAAATAAAAAGTTCTAAAAATAGAATTTCTGGGTCCCTTCCTATTTTTAGCAATCCCTGGTCTAACTATAGGAAGTAAAAACGAATTTGGTCTTAACAGCAGTTTAAAATATTAATTAATTAATCTCCATGAGTTAATTAGTAAAGGAAAAACAAATTTGAAGTCTATGTGAGGACATGCAACAGTTTATCTATTAATTGATGAATTTATCTATCAGTTAAAGAGATAAGGATGAGTTGTAATTAGTTGGCTCAGTTAACTGAGTCAAGTCCAGTTAGATTAATTTAACAAGTTGTTAAATTAATGAGATTCAGTTTGTTAATACTTGCATGCATGTAACAACTCATATTTTTAGATCACTGAATATTATAGCTTAAATAACTCATGCATGTCAGTTCTATCAGAGACCCAGTTGAGATCAGAGAAGGGATAGTGTACTATTAGTTGGATGAATATTTTTCCTACAAAGGAAGCTCATCCATGACGAGGATTTATCTCCTTCAGGTTTGTGCAGTTATTTCAGAGGTCAGTGTTGTGTGTGAGGTGAGAATCACACAGGTTGCAGCTGGAGGACCCAAGAAAGTTGTGCATAGAAATAGGAGGCTTGGAGGGCAGAGGAGAAGGTTTGTGAGAAGCCTTTGAATGTCTATGAGTAGCACAGGGATTGTACTGAGAGTTGGCTAACTGTGTGAGAGCTAAGGCTTTGTGTAATCTGGACTATATTTCCACTTGTATGATAATACAGAGATGGGGTTTTAGGCAGGTGCTTTCCTCGGGTAAATTCTTCTGTGTTATGTGTGATTGATTCCTTCCTATCAATTATTTGTGTTCTTATAGATGTTGCTCATGGTTGATTAAGCTTCCGCTAAATTGTTTGTAGAAGTAGATCAAGTGTTTTGCTTTAGTACATTGCTTTACCAGGTGATCTCCAGGTGGGAAATTTTTACATCGTATCGAAGCTAGCTAATTTTTAGAAAAAGTTCTACATGGTATCAGAGCTAGCTAATTTGTAGAAAAATTCTACAGATCACATTGAGGACTTCCAAAAATTGAACATAAGGGTAAAAGATATGCTAGAAGAGCATAGGATTGAGGTGTTCATAGGGACTTTAAAAGATAATATCCAACATGAGGTTCACCTTTGGGAACTTGATTCATTGGAGAAGGCATTCAGGTTAGCAAGAAAAATGGAAAGAAAAATTATGGCAACCAAGAAGCCTACCACTCACAACTATAAATATGGAAGTGTTGTTGCCCCTAGCCTTCCAAAACCTATAAGGTTGACACCACAACAATTGGAAGAAAAAAGAGCAAAAGGGAATTGTTACAGTTGTGATAGCAAATACACTAAAGGTCATAAGTGTGCTAAGAAGAAATTGTTCTACATAGATTATGAAGAGGAGGAAGAAAATGAACAAGAAATGTCAAAATAAGAGGATATACTCCAGGAACAAACCCTAGATAAAGAAGTAATGAATCCAAACATATCTTGTAATGCATTGGCTAGAATTACCACTCCTCAAACTATCAAGATAGAAGGACATATAAAAAAGAATAAGGTAATAGTGTTCATTGATTTAGGAAGTACCCACAATTTTATTCATTATAAGATAGCAAAAGAATTGAATTGCTTCCCATATCCAGCACTAGAGTGTCAAGTAATGGTTGCAATAGGAGGAATGATAAATTGCTCTAGAAAGTGCCATAATATCAAGCTATTGATGGGAGAATATATATTTAATAGCCTAATGCTTTCCATTCCAATGGGAGGTGTGGATGTTGTATTAGGAGTCCAATGGCTACAATCCTTGGGTACAATAGCTTTTAATTTTCAAGAACTATTCATGAAATTTTCTGCAGAAGGAAAGGAAATTGAATTAAGGGGTATTGCAAGGAAACCAGGAAAGAGAATCAGCTCTAATGGTATGACAAATATTCTAAAAAAGAAGCAAAGAGGTGTAATTACACAATTATGTTCGCTAGATGTTTCCTCATCAAAATCATCTATTTCTCCAGATCTCCAAAAAGTCATGGACAATCATTCTAAGGTATTTGAGACTCCAAAAGGTCTCCCACCTATTCGTGACCATGATCATGGTATTCATCTGATTCCAGGAAGTGTTCCTCCAAACATCAGGCCGTACAGATATCTTTATGCCCAAAAGAGTGAAATTAAATGTATGGTTGTAGAAATGCTAGAGGCTGGTATAATTCAACCTAGTCAAAATTCTTTCTCTGCTCTAGTATTATTGGTGCACAAGAAGGATGGATCATGGCACATGTGTCTGGATTATAAGGAGCTCAACAATCTCACTGTTAAAGATAAGTTTCCCATTCCTGTCATTAATGAATTACTGTATGAATTGCATGGATCAATTTACTTCACCAAGTTGGATCTTCGTTCAGGATATCATCAAATCAGAATGAAGACTAAAGACATTCCGAAAATAGCATTTAGAACTCATGAGGGTCATTATGAATTTTTTGTCATGCCTTTTGGCCTTACCAATGCACCTTCTACATTTCAAGGTTTGATGAATTCCATTTTCAAACCCTTCCTTAGAGAACATGTGTTAGTATTTTTTGATGATATACTAATCTAGAGTAAGTCTTGGAAGGATCATGTTGAACATGTTGACAGGGTGCTACAATTATCAGAGGAGAAACAATTATATGCAAAAAGATCCAAATGTTTTTTTGGAGTACAAGAGGTGGAATATCTAGGTCATATTGTATCTCATGAAGGAGTTAACGTAGACCCTAGCAAAATTAAAGCCATTAAGGAATGGAAAATCCCCACATCCATAAAGCATCTGCGAGGATTTCTTGGGTTGACAGGGTATTATCGCAAGTTTGTTAAGAATTATGGGAGAATAGCAGCACCTCTAACAACATTATTGAAGAAAGATGCATTTTCATGGACTCCGGAAGCAACAAAGGCCTTTGAACATCTTAAAGAGGCAATGTGCCAAGCACGGTCTTAGCTACACCAGATTTCACAAAAACCTTTATTGTGGAATGTGATGCTTCAGGAAATGGAATTGGTGTTGTTCTAATGCAAGATGAAAGACCCGTTGTTTTTGAAAGTCGTCCAACCAAAGGAAAGTTTTTACACAAAGCTATTTATGAGAAGGAAATGTTGGCAATACTCCATGCACTTAAGAAATGACGACCCTACCTAATGGGAAGACACTTCAAGGTAAAAATAGATCATGATATCCTTAAATACTTTTTAGAACAAAGATTATCCTCTGAAGAGCAACAAAAGTGAGTCACAAAGATGTTGGGTTATGA